>CABHPH010158451.1:15569-28069 GCA_902168325.1 Peromyscus nudipes | reverse complement strand
GCAATGAAACAGCAGCTCACTGCTCGAATAAAGATCTAAAAGAAACCAAAAGTGGATAGTTAGGAGCAAGGTCTTTAGAGCAGAAGAGAATCTGCTGCCACAGTGTCAGCCTGCATACACAGATCCAGCTGCCTGAGACTGATGCTCTGCCAACTCCCAGAAGCAAATACCCAACATTCATAGACAAGCCTGCAGAAGACAAAGGATGAGATCAGAGATGTGGGGGTCCTGGAGGTAAGCTCTCCTCCATATCACACTGGGGGAGGGGAGGCCCAGGCCGCTGCTAGTGTGCCATTATTATATCCAAACCCACATCGCCAGCAGAGAGCCTTGCTCATGAGCTCGCACTTCCCAGTTGTACTTCCCATCCCAATAGGAGAAACAGCAAGAGCTAGACTTCCAGTCAAGAGCTGAGTGAGTGAGCTCCAGGTTGATAGTGGGGGGCGCAGGCTGGGGGGTGAGGGGTTCATCTTCAGGTGTGAAAATACACCAGGATCTTCAGACATCTGAGGAAAAGCAGTGTCCAAGACCAGAGAGGGGGAAGACATGCCACAGGAAACAGGACTTCAGAAATCACAGAGGGACTATAATTACATGAACCTAATTACATGAATAAGATAAAAATAGAATATTATCAAAAAGAATACCGAGTGCTTTAAAATGGCAAATTAGTAAAAGAATAGATTGAAAGGATTCCCTAGAAATAAAGCCAATAAAAAATATGAGAAAGGTAAAGACATATATAGCAATAGACAGGTAGATAGACAACAGACAGACAGACAGATAGCCAATAAATCAGAAAATGATAATAGAAAAAACAGATAATAAATAATTGATAAAATACTAAAAGAAAAAAATAAAGCTATGCTGTGCAGAAGCATTCCTATTAGATGAACTCAGGAAATATTGGGTTCTATGATTTCGTTTTCAAGTCCAACACATTTTTTGTGGAATTTCTGATACAAAAGATAAACAGAATCCAAAAAGCTGCCAGATAGAACAACAACAAGCTAGCTACAGAGGGATCGAAATTATACTGAGAGGAAAAGGAGTATGATTTCATGTGATAAATATAAGGTAGCTTTAAATCTATAGAAAACACCTGGTGCTCTTAGTGAAGAAAAAAGAGAAAAGAAAAGCAGCCAAAACTTCAGGAAGAGAATGTTTGGATAAGTGGTGCCAAGAAATCACAGTCCAAATAGTAAGCAAGCTTGGGCCATGGGAGGGAAGAATTGAGAAAATTGAAGAGAAGGAGTCGTTGGAAACTTGGTGTTCCAACTGGGTGCACTCTATATTTCTATGAGCTGAAACCATTGAACTCACAGAGGCAAAGCACTCTGGTCTCTGCAAAGACAAACATTTCAAAGCCAAAAGCACATACACTCCACATGCTTGCTTTCAGCTTTCAGAATCAGACTACAACCAAAGGCAAATCCAAATCTTGATTCTGAAAAGGAATGGATATACCCATCTGATGATATAAAAATGAAGGAAGAGCTATCAAAATGTGGAAAACTGAAAGCGAAGGGAGCAGGATGAGAGTGGGTTTCCTAACACCCTCATCTACTTAATGAAGAGTCGAGAATAATTCTCTCCCAGGGCTGCAAAGATGGCTCAGTGTTTAAGAACACAGACTATGCTGGCCACGGTGGCCCATGCCTTTAATCCCAGCACTGGAGAGGCAGAGGTAGGCTGACTGCTAGGCGTTCAAGGCCAGCTTGACCTACATAGTAAATTCCAGGCCAGCAAAAGCTACACAGTGAGCCTCCGCCTCAAAAACCAACAAACAAGCAAACAGACTAATCTAGCAGAGGACCCAAGTGTGATTCCTTCTGTAACTCCAGCTCCAGGGATCAGAAGCCATTTTCTGTCCTCCAGGGGCACCTGCACTCACATGCACACATCCATACACAGAAACACATGTATATACATAATTAAAAACAGAATAAAATCTTTAAAAAATATATTTAAGAATAACTGTCTCAGTTGCTTGGGCTGTGAGAATCAAATACTGGAAACTGCATAGCCTGTAAACATGAGCAAACTATTCCTCACACTTCCAAAAACTGCAAAGCCCAAGATAATGGATCCCATAGATCCAGTGTTTGGTGAGGACTCACTCTTTGGTTCACAGATGGTGTTTCTTATGGTAGCTTCATATAGGGAAAGAGGAGAACTTAAACTCTGGCCTCTTCAGATCCTTAGAAAGGCACAAACTCCACTCATGAGGTTCCACCCTCATGATCCATTCACCCTGACCCCCACCCCCACCAAAGCCCCACGATGAAGACAGGTTTCAACATACTGATTTTGATAGGTCATAAACATTCAAGCAGTAGCAATGACTGTCTAGAGATTTATAGTGAGGAATAATGGCTCATGTTTACAAGCTATAAAGATATGAAGACAGTTATAAAGATACTCAACTAAAAAAACTAAAATAAAACATAACAATCGATATAAAGAAGGAGAGGATTAAATAGATATAGGGAAATTCCTGAAACCCTCAGTCAGTCATCTTGTGTCACTCTGGAAATAGTAAACGTGGGAAATCAAGAAGTGGAAGTCACCACTGGAAGAATTGGAGAAAGTGTGGAGAGGCCTGCTCAATGCAGGACCTTATCTACTGACCAGGAGAGTAAAATCCCTAATGACAGCCCTGCTGCTGTGGGCTTTACCTGGGCATGAGAAGATCTCAGGAGTGCTTGATGCTACAAAGAAGAGGATCTATACATTAGAGGATGGCTACAGGGTTCGCTGCTGGCTAAGGTTCAGGGATGGACCCAGAGGATGTTGAGTATGAGCAGAGGTTAACCCCCAGTGATAGTGGCTTACAAGAAACTTGTTGTGATGTGTTGTTCTGTTCATTTGTGGAGGAGTTAGGGAGAGGACAGTAGGAAGAGAGAGACAAAAGGCAGCCAGATGTGCACAGCCAGAGCCCAGAAAGAAAGGCAATGAAGGTATTGTTCACCTGAGGTCTTCAGGTTCAGGAAAGTGCAACTTTTCTAGCTCCATCCATTGACCTGAAATTTTCACAATTTTCTTTTTCTTAACAGCTGTGTAATATTCCACATGTAAATGTACCACATTTTTATTATCCATCCATCAGCTAATGGACATCTAGGCTACTACTTTCAATTTCTGGCTACTATGAGCAACAATGAACATGGATGAGCACGTATCTCTGAAGTGAGATGTAGAGTCCTTTGGGTGTTGCCCAAGAATGGTACAGCATTTCCACAGTGCTGACCAGTTTATACTCCCACTAGCAAGTGTTCCCCTTTCTCTGCATCATCACCAGTATGTGCTGTCATTGTTGTATGTTTCTCGGTCGTTCTGACTAGGTAAGATGAAATCTCAAAGTGGTTTTAATTTGCATTTGCCTGATGGATAAGAATATTGAACATTTCTTGATGTGTTTCTCAGGCATTTGAGTTTCTTCTGTTGAGAACTCTTTGTTTAGTTCTGTACCCCATTTTTAATTGTGTTGTTTTCTTAATGTTGAGTTTTTGCAGTTCTTTATATATTCTAGAGACTAACCCTTTATCTGGTGTATAATTGATAAAGACTGTAACTCCTGCTTTACGTAGCAAATCTTTCTCTGTACTACCAGCTCCCAAATAACAACACAGAGACTTCTTATTAATTATGAAGGCCCAGTCTTTAGCTTAGGTTTGTCTCAAATAGCTCTTACAACTTAAACTAATCCATTTATATTAATCTATGTTCTGCCGTGTGGCGTTACCTCTCTACCATCTTGCACCTCCTGTTTCCTCTCCATGTCTTGCTGGTGACTCCTGAATGCCTAGATTCCTCCTCCTCTTCCTTTCTCTCCCTGGAAATGCTGCCTATATCTCCTGCCTAGCTATTGGTCATTCAGCTTTTTATTACACCAGTCACAGCAATATATCTTCACACAGTGTATAAATATCCCACAACAGCTTTGTCCAAATGATGATGTCTTTTGCCATACAGAAGCTTTTCATTCTCATATAGTCCAATTTATTAACTGTTGGTCTTAGTGTCTATGCTATCAGTGTCCTATTCAAAATAGGGTCACCATATTATGGGGAAGACAATGCCCCAACTAGACATCTTATGTCACCAAATAAAATCCCCAGTACCAAGAATAGGTTACATTTTGTTGCATCATTAGTCAAAGAGGTCACATGGAACCTGCCCCCCCCAAACATCACATTGCCAAAGCTATTGGTTGTGCTCCACAACCTGATGGTAAGGCCCTCTTACTAAAGACAATGCTTACTTATGTCATCAAACACAGAGTAGTCAAGCTGATGTCTAACTAGAAGCTTTATCCTACTGACTAACATTCATGGTACTGGAGGCCATTCTGTATACTATCAGAGGAAAAAAGTAACCATCAATATCACCCAGCTACAACCTATTTGCAAAATTTAATGGAGTAATAGTGGCACAAATGTTGTGAAAGTAACCCATCTTTTTTTATTGGCTTTCAGGCCCAGTCCATTAGATGAAACCCACATCTAACACTGCTAAAGGGCTAAGAATCTGAGACTAGATAGTTTGTGGGTCTAGAGAAAAATCTACTACTATTAGTCTCTTAAAACAGCAATAAAAGGGCTCCTAATGACATATTACTATAACCATAGATCAGTGCCTGACTCAACCCTCATCAGAGAACCTTCTTCTTGCAATAGATGGGAGTGAATACCAAGCTCCATGACTGGAAGTACAGAGTGAGAGACCTTGGAGCACTCAGTCCCAAGATAGAATGTCTTCATCAAACTCCTCCCCTCAAGGCTCAAGGATATAATGGGGAAGAGGAGGGAGAAAGACAAAAATCCAGAGGTGATGAATGACTTCAAGGAAATAGTGTTTTCCAGACATAATAGAACTCATGTACATATGAACTCACAGAGACTGTGGCAGCATGCATAAGATCTCCATAGGTTCAAGCCAGACAGAGTCCCAGCACTGAGCAGGGAGGAGAACACAGTCTCACCCCTAACCAAGAAGCTCTCTCTGTAATTGACACCTGCTGGCGAAGGGACAGGGAGTTCTCTCCAATGGAGTGTCGCTGGGTATGTCAACTTCATTCCAGGAATAGTTGGCCACCACAAAATGAACTCCATGTTTGATTGGTTGTTTTTGGTTTTGTTTTGTTTTGTGGGTTTTTGTTTGTTTGGGCATTTTTTGTCTTGCTAGATTTTTGTGTTTTGTTTGGTTTTAGTATTTTTGTGGAGTATTTTTGAAAGTGAGGTTGGGGGAAAGAACATAAAGCTGGTAGGTAGGGAGATGGGGAGGATCTAAGGAGTGTTAGGGGAGGGGACAGCATGGTCAAAATATATTGTATGAAAAACAGTTAATTTTTTAAAAAACAGATAAAAAGAAACTGCAATGATTGTTTTAACCAGTCAGACCTCCAGAGGTCCTCCAACAACCTACAGGATGCAAATAGTCCTGTATCCTATGAGGTACCTAAAGGCCTCTCATACTTCAAGCTATCCTTAGGTGGAATTTCTAGAATTCCTGGCAAGTGTTACTAGCTTGTAGCTCATGGGAGACTCATTCACAGTTCAATACTTGGCTAAAAATGACAGCAGAGCCCTGCAGTCAGAAGCTGGGCATTCAACTCTTGCTTTTATCACTTTACAAACTGGCTTCCACAGTGTTCTGTGCCTTGGTTTCCTCATCTGTCAGGAAGAGTAGCAGCAAGGAGTTCCTGGGGTTGTTGGTAAAGGCTAATAACACAGTAGATGCACTTGAGCAAAGACAAGATAAATGCCAGTTGTTATTAGCTGGGATGAGGTCCACTTAAAATGCACCTGTTTACAATTTCGGTGGAGATAGAAGGCTCCCATTTGCCTGTGCACACATCTGCTTTCACCCCTACCGTCACCCCTGCCGTTGAAGGCTGAAGTGATTTGGAACCTGCCAGAAGGGGCACTGACCTTTTCAGCATCAAATTTAATTAAGGCTGGCAAGAAGCTTAAGTGTGATGTTTCATGTCTTCCCATGTAGTTCAGTGAGAAAGATTTATTAACTCATTAAAATGTCTTGTTAGTTATTTTCGGCTGCTCGGGATGACTGTGACTCCCAGTCAGCTACTTATCACAGGAAAGCCCTGAAATAGAATCTGACTTTATTGACTTCCCAGACCAGAGTCTGCACAGCCAGACCATGTTGATACAACATCAGGACAAAGTGAATCAACAAGTGAGGGAGGTAATTTACACTGTCCTGCTCCTGGAGTCATGCAGAAGGCTCACTGTCCTGCTCCTGGAGCCATGCAGAGGGCTCACTGTCCTGCTCCTGGAGTCATGCAGAGGGCTCACTGTCCTGCTCCTGGAGCCATGCAGAGGGCTCACTGTCCTGCTCCTGGAGCCATGCAGAGGGCTCACTGTCCTGCTCCTGGAGCCATGCAGAAGGCTCACTGTCCTGCTCCTGGAGCCATGCAGAGGGCTCACTGTCTTGCTCCTGGAGCCATGCAGAGGGCTCACTGTCCTGCTCCTGGAGCCATGCAGAAGGCTCACTGTCCTGCTTCTGGAGCCATGCAGAAGGCTGCCGGTTTACTGTGGGGAGGCACATCAGGCTCACACCTCATCCTGCTGCTTCTTTATGTGAGGTGGAGTCTATCGAGGGAGCTAACCACCAGGATCCAAGGAGGTAAGGCTGACCTGCAACCTGATCTTTCTTCCTATCAACCAAAGTCAGGTCCATGAGGGAGAAACTCAGCCACCCAACTTCCAACTTGGCCCACTGCATTGTTTCCATTTCTAAAGCACAACCTTGCCTGCTTGGTCCTAACCTTTTATTTAAGATGCAATGTGTAACCTCCTTTAAAGAGGCTGCCTTTTCAGGAAGAGAGCCTGCAAAATGCACTTTGTTCTAGTGGCAATAATAAACTTACGTGTGTGTGTGTGTGTGTGTGTGTGTGTGTGTGTGTGTGTGTGTGTGTATCAGAAGATAACTTAATAGAGTCAGTTCTCTCCTTCCCATCATGTGAGTTCCAGGGATTAAATTCAGGTCGTCTGGCTTGGAAGCAATTGTTCTTACCCAATGAACCATCTCATTCATAGTTTTGGTCTCTAGTCTTTCTGGTGTTTTCTGCTGAGATCAGAACCAAGATAACACAGTGGCCAATCACAGGAGCTGAGAAAAGTCAATCTTTGAATCACTAGTTATGGAACTTGAAGCTAATTATTTACTCCACATCTCACACACTTAAATAAAATGGACTTGGATGTGATGACAGCCCTTTCTTCATAGGGCTTTTGTGAGACGTTTAAAAGAATAGGGCTTAAAAGACAATGTCTGTCAGACAGTCAGGGAGTCATGTCAGTGCTGCCATTTGTGTGGCTGCAGCTGTCTATCATCCTTGGAGCTGGCTGTCACCAACCTTGACATTGCTGTTGTTACAAGCTCCTGAGGGGCAGGGGCCTGCTGCTCACTACCAGTGTCAAGCAGAGATTGATATTCAATAGAATTATTTTGATGATGAATAATGAGTGGAAATTTTGCCAAAAATGATCTAGGTTTTGATTCTCTCTCTCTCTCTCTCTCTCTTTCTCTCTCTCTCTCTCTCTCTCTCTTTCTCTCTCTCTCTCTCTCTCTCTGTGTGTGTGTGTGTGTGTGTGTGTGTGTGTGTGTGTGTGTACATGTGCACACACAGAAGGCAGAAGACAGTGTCAGATTCCTTGGAGCTGGAGTCACAGTTGGTTGTGACCTTGAGGGTACTGGGAACTGAACTCTCCTCCTCTCCAAGAGCAGCAAGCACTCTAACCCATGAGCTATTCCTCCAGTCCCAGACCTAGTTTTTTAATACATTAAAATAGGCAGAGGTTATTTCTCCAGTAACCAAGTTTCTGAGCACAGCTCTGCCATCACCTGAAGCATATGACAGTGTCTTGCTTTCCACTGTTGAACAGTAGAAATAAGCTTAGGAAGGTGGCTCCCAGCCAAAGAGACGGAAGCAATTTCTACAAGTAACCCAACACTCTTCCTCAGAAATCTTTGAAGAGTGGGCATGACAAGCAGGGGTATTGAAATAATGTTAGTGGACTTCAGAGTTTGACTCCTCAAAGGAAGATTAGCATTGTTGCAACTCTGCACCCAAGGACTCAATCATCTGACCCCAGCTCTGCTTTGTAATTGGAGAATGTGGGTCTGAAATGCAGAGTGTGGTGCTGAGGCTGGGGAGCAGGTGCCTCTGGCAACTCCTTCACTACGTAGAAGCAGCATGGCTGGGACATGAAGCCCTCCAAAGGTCCTGGCAGCTGGGGTCACAGGTTCTCTACAAGGCAGAGAGTCCAACAACAGTTTATGAGTGACAAAGACGATGAATTTTAAAACTTTACAGTAATGTAAACCCAGACAGGCATCGGGTTTCCCACTAACTAGTACAAGTAGGACCCCTTCACATATAACCACATAGATGTGGGAGGAATTTCCCACCATGCCAGGCACATCACCTGTAGCTGTTCAACACCAGCAGCACAGGTTGGGATGAATAATCATTAAAGCTCTAGGGTAGCCATAAAGATAAGTGCCCTCCCACCAAGCTTCATATGTAAACAGTTTGTATTTAACGCCGAGAAAATGAACAATCAGCCATTGGGTAGGCAGCTTGTTCTCTTCCCAATGGAACAGGAAGCAGAGAGAGTCTGGTGTAGGAATTAGGGTCAGATTATAACCCATAGGGCCAATCCCCAACTGGCCACTTTTCCAGTGAGGCTCCACCTCCTAAAGGATCCACAAACTCCCCCAAACAACACCACCAGTTAAAAATGAGTCTGTGAGGACATTTTGCCTTTAAGTCACAATAGTTAGAGAATAATTAAATACATGTTACCCATTTCAACAAATACCAGTCACCTACCATGAGATAACTGTGGTGAGCACATTGATATCTTCTGTCTTAGGGTTTCTATTGCTGTGAAGAGACACCATGACCACGGCAACTCTTACAAAGGAAAACATTTAATTGGGGCTGGCTTACAGTTCAGAGGTTCAGTCCATTGTCATCATGGCAGGAAGCATGGTGGCACACAGGCAGACATGGTACTGGAAAGGTAGCCAAGAGTTTTACATCTGGATAGGCAGGCAGCAGGAAGAGGGAGTGAGCTACCAGTCCTGGCTTGGGCATCTGAAACCTTAAAGCCCAACACTAGTGACACACTTCCTTCAATAAGGAAGGCTACACTTAGTGGCACACAGTGCCACTCCCTATGAGCCTATGGGGGCCATATTCATTCAAACCACCACACTCATCAAACTGATAAAAGTTCGCACAGACAAATGCCTCCTTCTCCCCAAAGGTGTGAACTTCTCTTTCAGCAAGTGTTCTTAGGAAGTGTCTGCAAACCTAGGTTCTAGATCCCTCTTTCATCTGTGTAGGAGCAGAATAACTTTACATCTCTCCAGCCCTAGCTGTTAGGAAACCGTTGGCTGCTGAATAATCCCAAAGAGTAATACTTGGCCACTACTCTGGCAAATTCGGGAAGGTGCAGGTCTTTGTGGAACACCTCAGGCCCTGGAACCTTGATAATTAATACTCAAGATAGAGAGGACGGAAAGGAAATAGATTTCTTCCCGCCATGGGATCCCTCCAATAACAACTGCTTTATTAACTAAGAATTCAAAACATCCTGATAATAGACACCTATGAGCAGCATGAAAAGCTTGGTATCCATCCTAATCTTTTTTTCCTTTTTAAGATCTATTTTTACTTGATGTCTATGAGTGTTTACATGTGGGTGTGTCTGTGCAACCACATGTATGCCTGGTGCACACAGAGGTCAGAAGAGGGTGTCAGATCCTCTGAATTATAGACTGTTGTGTGCCACCATGTGTGTGCTGGGAATCAAACCTGGGCCCTCTGTAACAAGTGCTCTCAACCACCGAGCCATCTCTCTTAACTCCTCCACCCTAATATTTTTCTCATGAAAAATAAGTCTGTGTAAAATCAAAGTGCAACACTGCCACACGCAGGTCTCAAGCTTACACTACTCAAGTACAAGAATTCCAAAGGTTGTTCTTTGAGCTGAAGTGGGGGATATGGCAGACAGTGAGATCTCGAAAGCATCCTGGGAAGGGTGTAGAATTAAAATATGAGAAAACCCAGTAGGCAAAGTAAAAAGCTGGAAAGCCCCAACTGAGGCTACCGAAACAGACTCAAACCACCAGTGCAGAGAAATTCAGAGGGTCCAAGAGCAAATATGGCTCCTTGTAACACTAAAACACAGACCTCTGGGACAGCATTGGACATGCAGATGAGACACAACACATGAAGCTGTATGTAAGACAACAGAGCATTGCAGGAAAGTCAGTGCCAGACAAGTGAGCCTGCCGGTGTTTTGTTTTGCAGGGGTCAGTGGAAGAAAAAGGGTCACTCCAAGATGAATTTTCGGTTTAGCCAAAGCAGCTGGGGGATCAGCTTCTGATGAACTGACTGCCCATTATGTCACAAAAGGTCTCTTTATTATTACACAGTTTACACCTTTAGCAAGCAATTTCCATATATCAAAACCTTTTATCTGGAGTTGTTTGAAAGAACCCTTTTCCTAAGCAATCCTCAGCCGTGAAACCTCCTCGTGTGCCCGGTCTTCTCATCACTACGTTTTGCAAAGGCTCTGAAATTCCTTCAGGAAGAACTCAGGCAAGAACTCAACTTTAAACAAAAGGCAACAATTATTAACTTTAAACAAAAGGTAGTTCAAAGCCTGGGTACTATCACCCTGGAATTCAAGCCAGATGCAGCCGCTATGTGGCATCTTTCGCTACATGAGCCAAAGCTTCAAGTCTGTGCGCTGGGGCCATTGTTTTGTTCAGCTCTCCCATGCTCTGGCCCACTTCCTCTCTCAGACGTGTATCCTCCAGTCAACTGCCTCCAATTCTGCTACAAGTACATGTCTACTCAACCCTTTGTTCCAGGACACAAGGGCCTGAAAGTCCTCCAGAGGCACCCTGGGCCTTCCTTCTATCAGCAAGGAATGGGACCATGAAACATCTAGGGCTCTGGCAAAATGAAATGTGAAGCTTCTCCTGAGCTAGTGCCACACCCCAGAGCATAAGGGGCCTCGTGCAAATAACAAATGCAAAGATAAGCTCACAATTTACAAAGTGCAAACTTTGTGAGGACTGGCGCTTCACAGCGTGAGCAGACACAACGGTGCAATCAGATGAGCAGGCAGGAGGCAGACAATCACTTCAAAACTGTGTTTGTCATCAAACATCTAAACACGAAGTTATGACATTCTTATCAATCTGATTATCGTCTTGAAGGGATCTAGATTCATGGGGGAGATAAGCTTCTTGCAACACCTGAGAGAGACTCTCTGGACAAGCTTAACCTCTGGTCCTGTGGATGAGGGATTTTCTTGATTAGGTTAACTGAAGTGAGGAAACCCACTTTCTGTCTGACAGTGACTCAGATAAGGGAGGGGAGAGCTTCGCTTTTTGCAAACTTGTCTTCATACCTGGCAAGCTTGTCTTCCTGATGCTGGCACCACTGCCTTTATTCTTCACAGACATCAGAACCCAACTGCTTAAGTCTTCCAGTGTGGACCAAAAATCAGTCACCATTCAGGAATCCTCCAGGCCTTTGGTGCCAAACTGGACTACAGAGGTCCCCAGTCTCCTGGACTTAGCAGTTGCTGGGCCCCTCGTAAAAACGCAGTAGTTGTTACACTATCCAGATTGAATCATGTAAGCCAATCTAATAAATGATCATCACATATATATTCATTCTATCAGTTCCATGTCTCTGGAGAACCCTCACTAACGTGTGCAGGAAGGGACAGAAATCATAACATCAGAACAATGTCTCTTAACAGACAAAAGAACAAATTTAAAAGACCCAAACACTAGAAATTAAAACTAATGTAACCTTTAATTTAAAAACCAAAATGAAAGAAACAGGAATCGAAATAATTACCCACAATCCAATGCAAGAGCCACAGAATAGTACAAAAGAGATCAAGACTTGACAAAGGAGTTGAATTCTGATTTATATTTAGGACGAGTTAGAGGGAAACATAGACATGGAGTTGAGACAGCATTTAAACCACCACTTAATAATTTCAGTGGTCACGCACAATGGCCAGAGACCTGCTAGTCTTTTCTAATAAAACACACCTGACATGGGCTTTTGTAATTGAGTCTATTACTAAGTGAAGTAACTAGCCCTTTGTGAGATGTTGTTGTCATTTTGATCCAGCCAGTTGGTCCACCAGGACTCTTGGTTTCTTTGATGTGTTATGAGGACCCCCGACTCCTGCATACTTGCTGACTGTGAAAATGGTAGTCATATCTGCCATTTCCTCACTATGATATTTTCTTGACATTGGAGGAGATGGCTCGAAGACTTCCACTTGGCTCTTCCTCCTTGATAGCTCTTATTCTACAGCACATGAGGATTAAGCTCAGCTGCTGTTAGTGACATTGTTGTGCTTTTAATGGAAATCACCACTACGTGTGTGTGTGTGTGTGTGTGTGTGTGTGTGTGTGTGTGTGTGTGT
>CABHPH010158450.1:0-48809 GCA_902168325.1 Peromyscus nudipes | reverse complement strand
AGGAGTCGAGAGGGTGTGGGTCAGACATTTAGCTGGGGGTGCCAGGCCGAGGCCATACTGTGGTTCCAAGGCTGTCGGGACAGCCACCGAGTGACCCCCAGACACTCTTCTCAAGCTGCCTGTGTGATCACCACATGGAGCCACCTCTTTGGTCTGCTGGCCATCCTCTCCCCAGAACCCACCAGCTGCCTGGCACCCCCAGCTAAATGTCTGACCCACACCCTCTCGACTCCTCCCACAGTCTGAGGGGAGTCCTTGAGCACCCCATGCCCAGGCTATTAATGCCACCATCCACACCAGCATTCCTGGATTCAATCCCCTCTTGTCTGTGTTGCTGTCACAGGCCTAGTTCAGCCTCGTCCATCATGTCTCCTCTGAAAGGGCCGGGACTACCACATACGGGTACCTAAACTGTGTCTATACACCTCTAGTATGAAGAGTGCCCCTAACGGGCCAGGGCCACCGCAAAGCGGTACCTATGGGCTATACTGTGAATGGTACCCTCAGATGTGGCTGACGTGGGGAGCCTGACCAGAGCGACTGCCACTCTCGAGTCCCCACTTCTGCTATCTCCCTGTCACATCTAACGTGAAATCCACTGGGCTGTGGGGAGAGAAAGCACAATAAGGATTATTGTATGCACAGTTCTGGCGCCGAGGACCCAGACGGGGCAGCTGGAGGCGGGCTCCCTTCCATCACTTTGAGGATCTCTGTGACACTGTAAGGTCCCCATTCTCTAGATGAACAAGTCAGGATTAGACTAAGAGGCAAAACCAAGATTTGACTGTGCTCTTCCAGCGTGTGTCCAGGATGCTTTACCCAACTCTGTATCCAATACTACAGCTCATCTCCACATGGTTCTGGGGCGGGAGGTGGAGAGGAGGTGCTGATGAGGCACCCCAGCAAAGGTATGGCTTGTAGTGAGCCCAAGGACTTTGCATCTGCTCAAGCAGAACCCCCATCCTGCCACCAGCTCCCAGCAGATGCCCAAGACAGCCCTGTAGTGACAAGTTAACAAGCTCATGGGAGCCTCCACGAGGGCTCCTGCTGACGCTGATAAGGAGTGAAACTCCCCCAGGGCCCTGTCTTTCTTGGGCATGCAAGCTGTCAGCATAGGCCTGACCCACCTCCGGAGCGAAGAACCTCATGGCCCCCACCAGGCTCTGCCCAGAATTACTGTGGAGTCTGATGGCAGAGCTGCCAAGGAGCAGGGTGGGTGTGGGAGGCAGCACTAATCCTGCTGGGCCACACACTGGGTGGTGTCCTGACTTTCCCTTAATGTCACTTGACACAGACCTGCAGAAGTTAACTTACACTTGTGGTCTCTCAGCCAAAGTGCAGAGGGCCCAGATCTGAGCTCAGTCCTAGCTATCCACAAGCTCACCCACTCTGCCCTGTGTGTGGATACTGTGTGGAGCCTCAGCTTTCCCATCTGTGAAATGGGGTCACCACAGTCTTCATGGGATCAAACAAGATGATGCAGGGACAGCTCAGAAAGTGGTCACTGTTGTATAATCATTGCAAGGTACACCACTCCATGCCTTCCCACTTCCGTGACCTCTGCCCCACCTGGTCCCCCTGACCACACCCCTTCTTTCCTAGCCCCACCTGAACTTCTGCAAACCTCCCCAGTCTTCCAAGGCCCAGCTGAGCCCCATGGCTTTTGAGACTACCTTGTTCTGAACCTTGGCCCTGAATACAAGTGCTAGCCTCTTCTTCACCTCCTACAAAGCCTAGCTTACTTTCCGGCGGGGGTGTGGGGGTGTGGAGGAGTTGGGAGGGTAGGGGAGCGGCGAGGGGTGGGAGGGGGTGGCAGAGCAGAAGTCATGAACACAGGAAGCGGGAGGCCTTCAGTTCAAACTCTAGCCGGGCTGCAAAATTGTGACTTAAGGCAAGTTGTTCTACTACTTCAGACCTTGAGTTCTTTGTAAAAAAGAGGCCCGTGGGGCTGCGGAGATGGTTGAGGATATTTACTGTTCTTCCAGAGGACCTGAGTTCTGTTTCAGCACCCGCTTTAGGCTACTCACAATCACACATAACTCTGGCCTCATCAGGTATCTGCATTTGTGGGCACATACCTCCCAACACACACACACACACACACACACACACACACACGCACGCACGCACGCACGCACGCACGCGCACACACACACACAAACACACCGGGGAGAGGTGGAGGGAGGGATAAAGAGAGGGAGAGAGAAACATATATAGTTTAAAATAAAAAAATAAACCTTAAAAAAAAAAAGGAGGCTCATAGCTTACTTCTCCTGTTCTGAGGACCTGGTGAGCACATTGACTCAAAACGATTTTCCAAATTTTAACACCTGAATCCAGTGTAAAGTTTTGTTTTAAATAAAAGTGACAACTATGGTAGGAAGTGTCCATTTATTTTATCTGCAAAGAGCCAGACTCTACAGCCTTGCCCCCTCCCGGATACAGCCCTAGTCTCAGATCCCACTGCACACTGGGCCCGACTCAGACAGGCTTGTATGCATTCTCTGACCAGGGCTCCCTCTGCAGGAGAAAGGGGCCAGGAGGCAGGAGACAGGTGATGGAGATGACCGTCCAGCTGGGCGGAAGTGTACGTGGCTTCCCTGAAGGTCTCCGTTTCCCGGTGCATGGCTGGGGAACCTCCAGGCATGGCTCCATCCATTTCTCAGCTTCGAACCCTTCCTTCCCCTGCCCACTGTGGACTGGCCATTTTCTTGCTTGTCCTACAGACTTTAAGGTCTTTCAGAAGTCTCTCTTGGACCCTGATATGGACTTCTGGGGACCTACCTACCCCCAAACAGAATGTCCCTCACCACATAGGACTTCGAAACCCTGGGTCACCCCCAGGGCACTCTTGTTACAGGGTGCTTTCCCTCGACAATTCTGCATCCAGTGTTCTGGGCATATGTATCTCTGCAAGAGCCGAGAAAAGTCCCTCCGATGACTCTCTGCCTTCTGCAGAGCTGCTTCCTGACTGGGGAGGGCAATAAGATTCCTTGTATCTACCCTTTCCCATGATGGACAGGGACCCATGAGGATCCCCGGGGGAAGGGCTGCCATCTTGTTCCCTGCCATGTTCCAATGTTCTGCTCTGAGCACAGAATAGGGGCTCAAACAAAATGATGAGACCAACTGCTAGACCAGTGGCTGTCAACCTTCCTGATGCTGAGACCCTCTAATACAATTCCCCATGTTGTGGTGACCCCCAACCATAAAGTTACTTTCGATGCTACTTCAGAACTGTAATTTTACTACTGAATCTTAATGGAAATACCGTGTTTCCCAATGGTCTTATGCGACCCCTATTAAAGCATCAGCGAGCCCTGGAGGGATTGTGACCCACGGGTTGAGAACCACTGTGCTAGTGTGTGGCTCTTTCATCGAAGCACCTGCTTTGTACCTTGCCCTCTCTGGTGGCTCATGGGGACATTAGACAATGAAGGAAGTCACACTTCCTTTTCTTCCCAAGATCCCACGCTGCATACTTGACTATAGCCCTGCCAGTCAGGACCCTTCACCAGCCCCGCACTGCTGGCAAGAAAGACAAGGGGACTCCTGAGGGGTGGCTCTCCTGGACCAGTCTTCGGTTCTCTGCTGTTCATGCCCAGCCTGTCTCACCTTCCCACACCCTGAGAAGTGGGTGTCTGTGGGAAGCATCTCTACTGAACTTGGCCCAAGAGGACCATCTTGGCCCCTGGGCCCTCTTGCCCATGTGTGGCCCTTTGCCCTTCAGTGTGGGCTTCTAAAGTAGACCACAGCTGAAGAAATGAAACTTCACTCCCACTGGGCTACAGAAGGACTGTTACTTCTGTCACAGCTGTCACTATCCTCTCTGGAATCACTCCCTCGGGGAGGCCAGCTGCCATGCCGGTCCGGAGATGTGGGGAAGCTCAACGACTGCCAGTAACTGTGAGTAATCCTGGGGATGGCTCCTCTCCAGGCAAGCCTTCGGATGAGGCTGCAGTCTCCGTGCACCCTTGGGAAAGAGAAGCCGGGGTCCCGGGGCCCCAGGGAAGCCACAGGATTCCAGGGCCCAGAAGCTGTGAGTGGCGGGTTAAATGCTTGCAGTCTCAGGCAACGGGGCTTGGGGGTCATAGCTTATGCAGCAACAGACGATGCCATCTTGATGGTCCTGGTTCACGGTTTTCAGAGCAGTCCCTGAAAACCGATGACTTGCCAAGGTCACATCGATGAGCTCGGAGCTCGGAACCTGTCCCACTGCACATGGGCTCCTCACTGCCCCAGCAAGCCAGCTGGCCTACTCGGCCTGTCTCCTGCCTTCTGCCCTCTCTGAGCCCAGCTGGAGATCTCTCAGTCTTGTACGCTCTTCCTGTCATGACCCAGCACGAGGAGCCATGCTGGCACCCCATTATTCTGCCCCCCCAAAAAACCTGACAGTGCCTATGGCATGTCCTGAAGCTGTCCGCAGCACTGAGGGGGCCACGACGATGTAGAAGGGGAAGGAACAGCCACCCCATAGACAAGTTCATCTTTAAGCTGGGCTTCTGGCCCTCTATTACTCGCTCGCTCACTCACTCACGGTGACCTCCCAATCAGATGTTCCCGACAGCCAGTGGCTGCACAGCTGATACCATCACCTGGGAGGGAGACCAGTCCATCTCTCCCTCTTCCTGTTCTACCTTAAGGTTTCACAAGGGAATTTCCAGATGACTCAGCCTGCTGTGACTGTCCCTGTGCTCCCAGGACTACCCCAAGACTAGGTCTGAGACAAGGGAAGGCATGGCTCACATCGATCCCTGGCCACATGTGTCAGCCACACCCACTTTGCACACACACACACGGTCACTGGAGAAGGAGAAAGAGTTCCACGAGAGTCTGTTCTCTCTCTGTGTACCAGTTCCTGCATCTGAGATCCTTCATACCCAGTCTCTTTCATGTTCCCATCCTACAAGGTGGGTGTCTATAGGAAGCACCCCTGCCTAGTCCCTGGTACCCCCATCTACCTCCTAGACTTCATGCCTTTCCTGGGCTCTTCCCCTCCAGTGTGGGCTGGACCCCACTAGTCACTTCTAGGCAGCTGATGGGTATGCGAACTTGTGGACATGAATACCTAGGGAACATTGTCCTGGGGACCCACCAGGACTGAAGGTAGAGGGGCAGCGGGTATATGTCCATGTACGTTCTAGCATGCACATGTGGACAGAAGACCCTCCATGAAGCCTTCATGGATGCTCATGTGCCGAGTATGCTGCCGGGAGAATTCCAGATCAGCTAATCTGATCCTTATGCCCACTCTGCCGACAGACCTTCCCAACCCAATCCAGGGGCCAACTCAGGCACTAGCCAGCAAAACTGGAGCAGCTTCTAGCTTTCAACTAGGAAATGTCTCCCTCCCCTTCCCCCTACAGCTTTCCTGGTCTCATCACCCAGGTGCCCAGTTCGGCCTCACCTTTTCTTGGCTCCCTGACACTTCCATACCTGGTTCAGCTCCAAACCAGTCCTGTACACCACACTCCTCTCTCTCCCTACAGACCAAGGCCTCTGGTGCCCACTGAAGGCCAGGCACTGGGCTGAATTAAGCAAGAACAGTCTGTTGCTGAGACCACCCTGAGACCCAAGGCTCAGTGGCTCCACAGCCCTGGGCTCTGAGCATCTAAGTTCCCTCCTCCTGCAGCGGCTCTGTGCTAATCTCAGGGCCCATAAGGCCATGGGAGGCCACTGCCCCTCCTGCAGCTCTCAGGATTATAGAACTATGAAGGGAAAGTAAGGAGTCAGTCTGGTGAGACAAGGCCACATGTCTCTTCTGAGACACCAACTGTGCGCCCTCAGCCAGCCACTTCCCTTTTGGACAACGTCGTCTCCCTCCATGATGAGTGGGGCTCCATCTCTCACATCACTGAATCCGCACATCCTGTGATGCTTGAGTACATGATGTTTAGAGACCAAGCTGGAGGTGAGCCACCTGGATGTCACTGGCATAGCACCCCTCAAACAAGGGCCCATTCCCTGACTTGATGAACACTACAGGAAGATAAAGGAGGAAGTGAGGAGAAGAGGAAAGAACGGAGGAGGGGACACCGCTCAGTGTCCTGCTGCCTCCCGGAGGAAGGCACACTGTCCACCCCAGCAGCCCGCCCTTCAGACCGAGAGCAGGCGCAGCCCCAGAAACCTACCTAGGGAAAGAGACTGAGCACACAACCACAGACACCATTTTCCAGATGGGAATTCATCCTGCCTGTTGGTCCCCTGCCAGGGTTCTCCCAGAGCTGGAATCCACTTTACCAACCCAACACACACACACACACACACACACACACACACACACACACAGGCATGCCACCATCACAGGGTACCATAAGCATGGTTGCTTATAATAAGAACAACACAGTCTCTTCAATATACAAAGACACACCACACGGGTACACAAATAGGGATTCAAAACACAGCTATACCATCTGTGGACACCAAACACATAGATACCCAAAACATGACGTCATGCACACACACTGCAGATAAAACCCAACACAGAGTGCAAGGTCAGCACTTGCCACCGCCCGTCACTTGTTGTCACCCAGCAATCCAAAATATTTGGGCTTGAAACAAATGAAAAACCCAAGGCTTTTGAAAATGCTATCAAGGGTCGTGTGACTGTCTTTGGGGGCCCAAGCGACCCATGCCGAGTAGGAGAACCCGTGGGAAGCAGCCAGTCTGGGCCTTCCCCTAATCGCTGTTCACCTTCCAAAAGGAGGCAGAACCAGAGCCACGGGGCAGTCAGTATGCAGGACAGGAAGGCATACGTGGGTATGGTCATGTGGACAGATGGGCAGGGTTGCTTGGATACTGTTAGACACAGGCACACCCATCCACGCACCCACTACTCACGTAATGGCAACTAAGGCAACAGCCAGGGCAAGCTGAGGAGAGAGGCCTGACTTGACAGGGAAGGGAAGTAGGCAAATGCGACACTTGATTAACACTCACCAAGGGTACCCAGCCTAGATGCCCACCCAATTATGTTCCTGTCCCTTGTCACATGGGACACCTGAAGGAGAAGGACCCTGCCTGGACCCAGATTGCTTCTCCGAGCCCTCTTGATTTCCTCCCCTTTGCATTCTTCATTTCACCCAATCGACGCACTCCTCACAGGAGCCTCGTGAGAGCAGCTACCGTTAGTGCTGCTGACAAACGGGAACACTGAGATGCGCCCGACCCAGTCCTCATCACAGCCATGTCATCTCCTCAAGAGCATGAGCTGGGAAACTCTTGGGACTTCATGTACTTGTGGCTCTGCAGCTCCAAGGCAGCCAGAGGACAGTGGCCACGTGTTCCAAGGGCCTTCCTGTCCTGCCCAGTCCCCAAGCCTGCCCAGGTCTGACCCCAGTGGAAAATGTCAGCTGGCTCCAGACCCTCTGCCAACAGTGAGCCTGGGCCATAGGCGAGCAGGCAGGCCGAGGTCAGCCCATTCCAAGTCTCAGGCCAAAGCCTAGGTCCCTGACACTGCTCCAGCAGACTCCAGCTTATGTATCTTCTAGGACCTTCCATCTGCCCTTGGCCCTCCAGACCCAGGACAAAATACATTTCCTTTTCAGAGAATCAATCATCTGCTCTTCCTACATCTTTACCTAATTTGATAGAAATCACTATCCCAATGTCCAGAGCCTGGAAGAGGGCAACCACCTGGCCATCAGCCACCAGCCATGCTTTCTAAGTGGCTCCTTCCACGGCTCTCCTTCCGCCTGGGCTTCTCCCAGATTCCTTGATGCCCAATAGACTCAGTGGGTGGAGGGTGCACACCTTCCAGTATCCCTGCCTTATGGGGAAGGTCACAGGGCATCGAGGTAGGGCCTCTGACTCCAGTCTGTAGAGGGGCCCACTTTGTTCCAAGGAAGGGTCCCCCTCTGGGTCTGCTGCCACATTAGCCGTGTTGCTCCCAAGACCACAGCACAAGAACCGTGCAGTCCAGAAGACAGGAATCCAAGCAAGCAGGAGCCCAGCAAATAGGATGCCCACCAGCCCGCTTCCTTCCCCCTCCTTCACCCCCCTGCTTGTGGGTCGGTCTGCCAGAAACTCAGTCACCTCTCCTGGAGAACCAGTTAGGCTCAGGCTGCCACTGACACACCTGTGTCACTAACACACCTGTGTGCTCAGGCACAAGCTGGCACACGTACACACCCACAGATATCTCCAATGCAAATTCACAAGCACAGACATTTGTGTATGCACCCAGCGTGCCCATACGTCTCTCCCAGGCCACCTCCAACACCCAGAAAATGTCTCCCCAGTTGTCTAAGTGTGATTTGCCTCAGTCCCTGTGAGAAGTACTCTTGGGATACCCAGGACCTCACATTCCACTCAGGGGCTGTCCATACCCTGGTAAGAGGACAAGGCCACTTCGCAGGGAAACTCAGATGTCTGACCTTCCAGCTTTCCCTAGACATCCTTACTTCTCCAGTCACAGTGCTAACCACCCAAACACCCGGACAGACACACACACACACACACACACACACACACAGCCCCAGAGCCCACTAAAGTGTGACAGGGCAGGGACTTGAGTAATCCCAGTGCGTCTCCACTCCAGCCTCCCAGTGGTCCCCAGGATCAGGGTAGGTGGAACCCCAGACATCCACTGGGGCCTTACCGTGGAGAGTGTTCCGTGTGATCTGTCCCCCCATCTCAGGCCGCCGCGGGCAGTTTGGCCACCTCCGTTTGGCCGGCTGGCCTCGTCACCGAGCAGCCCTGGCCTCCAGCTCCCCTCCTCCTTCCCCCTGTCCTCCCCCGCGGCCAGCCGGCATGGCAGGGCCAAGCGGCCCCTTTTGCGCCCCCACGCTCTCTCTCCCTCCTGCATGCACACGCCTGCCTGCCAGCCAGCCGGCCACACACGCACACCCCCTGGTTGTGCGCTGCCTCCCAGCTCCCACCCACTGGGAGCCTCCCCCACCTCCGTGCTGGTTCAGGCGAAGGGATCTGTCATGTTTATTTACATAAGGAGGAGGAGACTGGAGGCTTCCTGAAATAGCCAAGCTCCAGAAAGCAGTGGAGATGCCCCAGCAGAGCACACACTATACACAGATGCACACACACACACACACACACACACACACACACACACACACTCACAGACACACTGTCCCATGGATGTGGAGATACACACGACACCATCCCTGTCACCCAGGCCAACAGCCAACAGCCATTCAATATTCAGGGGACATCACAAGCCACTCCATGCAGATTAGGGGTAAAGTCAAGGATGGGATAAGAGCAATATTGACTTTGTCCCTGCCCTGAGGACACCACAGTCAAGCTAGGGAGTTTCGGTGCAAAGAACTCACAACATTTCTATCTTCTTCCAGACTCTGCTGCAAGCACTTGGCAAGGATTAGTTCCTTCAGTCCTTGCAGGCTGACCCATGAGGTCCACATCAGTACTATTATCCACAGACACCCCTAGCACCTCCCAAAGGCTAGAAGGCCAATGAAGAGAGAACTAACTAGAGGGTAGCAGGGCTGGGATGAGCACCCAGGGGGTTTGGTGCCAGGATCCAGGTCTTTACTCCCATGCCAAGTTGTCTTTTTAACCACACACATCCACACCCTTGCACGGCCACACTGACCTGCACTGTATGCCTGCACCATGCCACATGTCTATGAACACAGACATGTGCATACACACACAAACACATGCGCACACACACAGTCCTAAGCACCACCGTGGAGCCCACTTACCCATCTCCTGCTCTACACACTACATGCATTCTCCCACAGACTCACACAGCTTCTGGAGGAATCTTAAGGTGCAGAATCTGGCACCACCCTGCACCTAGGGAAGAAGAAAACACAGACAGAGGGGGCAAGGGAGGCTGGGAAGGGAAGTCCCAGCCTAAGCAGGAAGCCCAAGTTGCCATTAAAGGGGCCAAGCTGTGCACTGAGGACTGCGGTAGCGCGTGAGCCGTTCTTACACCCAGTTCACAGAAAAGAAGGTGAGTATTCCGAGAAGCAAAGCACTGGCCTGAGGATCCCAGCACATCTCTGCAGAGCAGGTCTGGGAAACACTCTCCCTATCTATCCACCATACTCTGTCCAGGATAAACACCTCCACCAGGAGAGGGGAGAGTCCCCCACCCCCACCCCCCGGCCCTGTCCTTATGGGTAAGGATCTCTATTCCTAGAGAAAGATATAGATAGGAAGCCAAGGGCTGGAGAAAGAGCTGGGGGAAACATTGTGGGGAAGTGTGTGGGCTACCCCACATCCAATGGAACTCAGGTATGAGTGTTTATGAGGTGCTCAAGACACTGCTGTTGCCCACATACTGCACTCACACCCCAACCTGACAGAAGGATAGACAGAATGCTAATTGGGCCCAGCAGCTAGAAAGCTGGACTAGCCCTGAGTGTGAGTGCCCACGGCCTGCATGGTGGTTCTCTGTCGGCCAGGGACTTCATTTGGAAGAAGCCATGGCTCTGAATTCTGCGCAAGGCACCTCCCTTCACATTGGCACATGTTCACTTGTGGGTACACACACACACACACACACACACACACTCCCCTAGCCCCTTCCTATGAGGCATTTGATCACTCCATTCATGGGATCACAGTCATAAGGCAAAGCTGTGCAGCGTTCTCTGCACACTCTAAGCATGTTACACACACGAGGGTCTCATTCCAGCACCTCCCCCTTTAATCCATGTATATGTGTGCATGGTGAGTATGCATGTGTGAATATATGGTCCACATGTGGGGGGGTACATGTGTCTGCATGAGTGTGTGGAGGTCTAAAGTCGATCCTGGAATCTTCCTCAATCATGCTCCACTTTATTTATTGACACACTATCTCTCACTTGAACCCAGAGCTCCTGATCAGCTAGTCTAGCTAGCCGGTTTGCTAGCCCATCTCTGCCTCTCAACTTCTGGGATTCTGGGCAGTCACCAAGCTTGCCTAACTTTTACATGGCTTCTGGGGATCCAAATTCTGGTCCTCATGTTTGGACAGCAAGCATTTTGCCCACTGAGGCCCCTAGCTCCTGCCTGTCTTTTAATATACCCAGCTGGGCCCTGGGCTACTCATGGCTCAGCATCCCACATCCCAGCCATCCTCGCTCATGCTCTGACTCCCGCTTTCTCCCACTGGAAATGCCCTCTTCCCCTGTGCCTAGTACTGGGGAAACTCCTTCCAGGAAGCCTCCTTGGGGATGCAGGTAAAGTCCCCATTTTTGGAACTTGTCTCTCCTCTGAGCTCCACAGCTACGTCCCTCCTAACCCTTGTCATATTCTGCCCAACACAGGGACAGCCAGGGCCTAGCCAGGGCCTAGTCTATGTGTCCCAGCTTCTTCTGAGTGGAGATCAACAACCTAATGCTCCTAAACCCACAGACACTGAGCATCTGCTACATGCCAAGCGCTGACCTACACAGTGAGGATGAGATGTGAGCTACAACAGGCAGGTCCTAACTCTCAGGGATCTGGGAGAAACAGACATTTCTCAATTAGCCACCATGCAGAATATATGAGCACCTTTCGGAAAAAGAGTTCTGAAGCCCAGAATTCGGGTTCTATGAGCTCCAGGCAGGTTTTCCTGAAAAGTACCCAGAACGGGGGAAGATCTGTAGGTTCATGTCCATGTGCTGTGGAGATGGGCCAGGGAAGAGCGTGCTGCAGAGAATCAGCACACACATATGCAAAGGCCTGTGGGCTGTAAGGAGCCCAGCATATTTGAGAAGCAAGGCTGGTCTGAACAGAGTAAGATCAGTAGGAGAGCCCTAGTGAAATTTGCTGTTGGCAAGACTATACGGGCCAGACCAATGGCACCAGGGCCTGGACAAAGAGAACGAAGACCAGGCTATTTCCCTGAGAGCAACCAGGAACCTTGACAGGGCTTCAGCGGGGGAGGCAGCAAGACCAGACACACATGTCTAAAAGGTCACTCTGCCATCTGGTGTGGGGCACGAGTGGGAAGAGACAAGAGGTGCCAGGGCAGAAAGCAGCGGCATCCGGAAGGATGGGGCCGGCACCTGGCCTGCCTCACTCCCCCTCGGGCCTCGCATCATGCCTTGTAGAGGGGGTACTCGGAAAATAGCTCACAGTAGAATGGGGTTCATTCACAGGACAGGGGGCATAACTGAGAAGTGATGCAGGAAGGGTGGGGCAGGTGTGGCCAAGGAGTCCTTCAGGTGGGCACTGGAAAAAATGAAATAGAAGCCAGGCATGGTGACATACACCTGCAATTCCAACACTCAGGAAATGGAGGCAGGAGGATCGTGAGCTTGAGGCCAGCCTGGGCTATATTGCTAGAAACCTGTTTGATGGGGTAGGAAAATTTGAGAATTGGGGGTCACTTTGATGGCTCCAGGGCTTCTAGAACAGCACCATAAAACAAGCGGTTCTTCCTGCCTGATCTGCTGCCCCACTTTTAGACGGAGGTGGCAATGCAGCCTTCCCCAGAGCAGTGTCCGCGGTTCTGAGGGGAGGCAGCATCCCTTCTTCGGGGTGGGACCTGAGATGCGTCCCTACTAGGTTTTACTGGGATACCACATAAGCCTCCACTTAATCAAGAGTCTATTTACTGGAAGGGATAAAGAGAGCACCGCTCACTTACTCAGCAAGCTTCCCTGTGCACCACTGTGGACCAATGGCAAGCAGGACTCACCCCTCACCCCTCAGAAACCAACAAGTGGTCAAGCCTGGGATCCGGAAACAATTAGAGATCACGGTGCGAGCCATGCTGGCGTCAGGGAAGGGGCTTCTGTGGCCGTAGTTCAATGCGCCATTCCACAGTCACACTGAGCAGAGGCTGAGAAAGGGGTGAGGCTCGCTGTGGTTGGAGTACAAAATGCCTTCCACAGGCTCAGGTGTTCGAGCACTGGGGCCAGCTGGGGGTGCTGCTCTGAAGGTGGAAGAATCTTCAAGGAAGTGACAACTCCCTGGAGGAAGAGAGCGACTCTGGCCCTGATGTCTTATAGCCCAGTCCCACTTCCTGCCCACGCTCCACTTCCTGACTGAGGAGGCAAATGTGACCAGCCAGCTCACGCTCCTGTGGCCCCGCCTTCCCGCCATGAGGGGCTTCCTATTGAACTGTAAGCAAAGATAAATTTCCCCTCCCTGAAGTTGCTTTCCGTCAAGTATCTTGTCGAAGCAGGGACAGTAACTAACACACAAGTCCGCCGGCAAGTCAACCAAGGTGGCTAACAGCACCTCTACCTGCTCAGCGCATACCCCATGCTGGGCAGGGGGCTAGGGATTTTGTATACATCATCTCAGCTGATTCCACAGCATCCCTTCAGGAATTAGTGCTCACCCTCACTCTGCGGGACATAAAAACGGAGGCTCAAAGAGGTTGTACTGAAGGCAGAAGTTGTCTTCTTCCCTCCCTAGGGAGTGGTGACTGCCCTCTGGTCACATTTGGGGAACTTCAGTCCCCTGGGTTATCAGACCCATGTGGCTGTCAAGATCTTCCTCCTGGAGAGTCGTTTTTCTTCAGGGATATGGCCACTGACAAGATTGCCCATGCTCTGGTGGATAGCCCACACCCCATGCATGTGGGCAACACTAATTGGATTTAGTGGGTTAGAAAATCAGATAGAAAAGTAAGAGGGGATGTCTTAGGGAGTGCCTAGGAGAGTGACACGTGGGAATTGAAGGTATGATCAAGATATATACGTACATGAAATTGCCAAGGAATAAATTAAAAATATTCTAGGGGGCTAGAGAGATGGCTCAGCAGTTAAGAGCACTGGCTGCTCTTTCAGAGGATCTGGGTTCAATTCCCAGCACCGATATGGCAGCTCACAACCACCAGTGACTCCAGTTCCAGGGGATCCTACACTCCCTTTCTGGCTTCTGCAGGAACCAGGAATGCACATAGTATACATACATACATACAGGCAAAATACTCAAACACATAAAAATAAATAAATAATAGCCTGGCAGTGGTGGCGCACACCTTTAATTCCTAGCATTACGGAGGCAGAGACAGGCGGATCTCTGTGAGTTTGAGGGCAGCCTGGTCTACAAATTGAGTTCCAAGATGGGCAGGACTGTTACACAGAGAAATTCTGTCTCAAAAAAAACCCAAACCAACCAAACAAACAAAACAATAAATAAATAATTAATAAAAATATTCTAGGGATGGTGAGATGGCTCAGCAGTTAAGAGCTGAGCAGCAGGGATCCAGTCACGTAGCCCACATGGTAGAAAAAGAGAGAATTAGTTTCGCTCAAAAAATTAAAATAAAACCAAAATAAACGAGGTCCTCCCCACCAGGCTACATCCCTCTGCCTGCATGGCCCGGTCTGCAGCTTGCCTTCCTTCCGAGCTTCCATGGTGGGCTGCCCAGCTCAACTTTTCCTTCACTCCATCCTTTCTCCTCCATGTTTCCTTTCTCATCCCTGTTTCCCATGACCCAACACTCCCCGCTGTCTAAATCCACCCTCTCAGAGCTCAAAGCCAAAGGCAGAGCCAGTGACCGCAGAAGGAAACAGCAAGCTCACCACCAGAAGCACAGGCTAAGGGAAAAATGCCTCCAGGGAACAGTGGTCCAGCCCCTGCCCTGAGGCTGGCAGAGGAGTCTTGAGCCCACCTTACAGATGTATTAAAGGAGGCTCAAAAAACTGTGGGCTTTCTCAAGGCTGCACGGTGAGTGAGGGCCTGAACTTGGGACTGTTGTCTTCTCTGGTTGTACTTAGTGTGGACTGCAGGCAAACACACAGTAGAGATAACAGACTAAGCTGGCCGAAGGGAGGGTGGGTATGTTCTCATTTATGAGGCAAGGGAAATGGCTGGCATGTCAGTCTGCTGAGGAGGAGCTGGAAGGCAGCTCCTGATGGTTACAGTGTCTGAAGTTTTGGTTTGTTTTGCTTTCCATCAAGAACAAAGGATAATTTGATTGAGATGGTGAGTCACCAGGTATTTAGGGCTTAGTGCTGACCTGCCAGGGCCATCCTCCCTACACTGACCTACTAGGCTGGGCCTGGAACTGGAGAATGAGGAGTAGGGAAGCGCACCCCCAAACTCCTTCTATATCCAGACCCAAGAAAAACACAGGTTGCTACCTGGAGTCTGAAAGAGAATGGCAGAGATGAAGACAAAGAGCCGGAAGAAGGGCAGAGACTACAAAAGCCACAGTGTAGGGAAACAGGAGCCATGGAGACCAGAGGGTGTCCTCTGGGGCTGGGACAGGTGCCCTGAGCAGTGACAGCTGCCAGCTGCCCAGGATGATGGGAACACAACAGGTGCAGACGCGGGGGTGGAGACTGAAAGAGAATCTGAACAAACAACCTGGAGCTGGATGCCCCTCCTAGCTCCTCCCAGCCCCGGGCTCATGGCCAGCAGCACTTCCTGAGACCCTCCAAGACATAGACACACCTGCTCACCCTCCCCACTTCCAAGCCTCACAGGCAGCCTAGCTGCCCTGGACTACACAGAGGGGTCACCTTCCATGACAAGCAGAAAGGACCCAAACAAGGAGGTACCCAGATCCCTATTCCCAGGACATAGTGTGCCAACTGGAACCCACACCCACAAAACCCCCAAGCAAATGTTTGCCTGAGATAAGATCTTTGTCACTCACCAAGAGGGGTAGATAGGTGTACCCACCCTAACCATGTGGAGATCGGGAGCTCTGGCCTTACAGCCATCACATGACAGGGCAAACCACTGGACTCCTCTGAGGTTCTATGGTCACTTCTCTAATGGGGACATACCATGAGAGAGGTACTAGTGAGGAGCAAAGGACACACCTGAAAGGCAAGCTGCCTGGTCACTGCTGAGTCGGGAATGCAGGGGGGACTGGACGAGTGATGGTCCCTGCCCCACCCAGGGAAAGGAGTGACTCAGGAAGCTGTGTGTGAGCCCAGACTGTGTTACTCCGGGCAGGAGAAATGGAGGACCTGCTTCAGCAAGTGTCATCTCCTGTCACCAACATTTGCTCAGCCCTAAACATCCCTCATCAAGCACAGCTCTAAGCTTTACATGTTATTGATACACGCTTGCTATGTATGCAAATGCCATGTCTGTATGCAAATGCCATGCCACAGGGCTGGCCAGCAGCCAGTTCAGCTAAGAACGGAGATTAAGCACTGTCCCTCGTCACCTGGTTAGTGCTCTGGTTTTGGTCAGAGTGGAATGAATTTTAAACTGGAAACCAGCCCTCGTCCCAGTCACAAGTAATAAATGTCAGCTAGAGTCTGTAAGATTTGTCCCTAGAACATAACCTTTCTGAGGAAGGTAAGGAAAGGCAGACAATGTGATGTTCATGGGGGAAGGAAAAGCGGTGAGGATACCAGAATGACGTAGGAGATAGAACATATGCCCGGGAATAAACCTCCTGCATCGGAGATGCAGGAATGCACCCGACTGATCCCTGCTGGATTATAAGACAAGCTGGCAGCTGATGTTGGGAGGATAAAGACCTCCTCTACAGGGAGGAACCCTCCCCCATCCCTCTCCCCATGACACTCACATGCACACACGCACATACACACACAATTTTGGGTCCTCTAGTTCAGTCAAGGCTCCCAAGACCCACCCCTTTTGGTGCCAGGCCTCTACACAGCTGAAACCACCCCAAATCTGGGAATACCCCCTGGACCTCCCACAGCCTGTATAATGCCTGCCTCTCTGGCTTTGTCCTTCTCCCTGTCCCTCCAAGGTTTGCAGAGGACAGCAGAGCTCAGAGGCAGCTGAGCCAGGCCTCCGCTTGCTCCTGGATTCTACACGGTCTCTTTCTCCAGCTTTCTCTCTCAGTCAATGGGCGGCAGCAGCACAACAGTGATGGTCCAGGACCCACAAGGACCCTGACTCCAGGATCAGACACTCCCAGGAAAGCTACTGGCAGCCAAATGCCAGCAGACTAGTGACTCCAATAGTTGCTGCTACCTGCAGTCTCTGCACAGGTCCTCACCGAAGAAAGAGGAGGCCCTTGAGTGACTCCAACTACCTAGTTTCAAAAATCAAGTACCCATTTTCTCTTCTGAAAAACAGGGCTGAGGATAGTACCTACTGGCTAGAGAGAGAGAAGGAAGAAATGAGGTCCCTAAGGCAGTGTGTCCAGAACAACCTGGAAGTCCCAGGGAGTGTAGTCTAGATGGAGCCTCAGTTATGAATGAGACATAAATGCTCCATCATGTCCCCATCTTACTGTTAAGGATACAGGAACACGGAGTGGGAAGCAGCAGAGAGTTGGATTTAAACTCATGTCCCTCTCTCTACCCAGAGCATTTCTACCAGCTACCTGAGACACTTTAGCCTTCCACTTCCTCATCCCATGGAGGCTTCCCTGAAGGTTTTGTATGTACTTGAGAATGTACATATGTATGTACATTCCCTCATATAAAAATAAAGCAGGAACCAAGACAAGTAAACACTGTGGTGGTTAACTTTTGTGGTCATTTTAGTTGGATTTAGAGTCACCATGGAAACAAATCTCTGGGCCTGTTTGTGAGGGATTTCCTAGATTAGATTAATTAAGGTGGGAAGGTCCATCCTAAATGAGGTGGTGCCATTCAACAGTCTGGGGTCTCAGACTAAAAACTCAGAAAGCGAGCTTAACACAGCATTCGTCTCTGATTCCTGACTGTGGATACAATGTGACCAACCACTTTTTGCTTCCTGATACAATGTAACCACCCACTTTTTTCTTCCTGACAGTAGATACAATGTAACCACCCACTTTTTTCTTCCTGACAGTGGATACAATGTAACCAGCCACTTTTTGCTTCCTGACTATGGATACAAATTGACCAGCCACTTTTTGCTTCCTGATGGATACAAATTGACCAGCCACTTTCTGCTTCCTGACTGTGGATACAATGTGATCAGCCACATTTTGCTTCCTGACTGTGGATAAAATGTGACCAGCCACATTTTGCTTCCTGACTGTGGATACAATGTTAAAAGTCACTTTTTGCTTCCTGACTGTGGATACAATGTGACCGGCCACATTTTGCTTCCTGTCACCATAACTTATCTGGCATGAGAGACTGCATCCCTTGGAACAGTTCCCACTTGGAGTTGTAAGCCAAAATAAATTGTTCTTCCTTAGGTTACTTTGTCACAGCCATAAGACAAGTAACTAATACACAAATCAACTAAGAAAATTACATCTGCTGCTGTCATCTTGAAATACCTGCCCTCCCCAGAAGAAGAGGCCATCACTGGGAACTTGGCACCCTCAGTGAGAACACTGAGGCTTGGGGACACTGAATACTTGGTGCGGTCTCACAGGTACAGAGCAGCTAAGCTAAGATTAAGACACACATCTGAGCCAGCAGTGGCGGTGCACACTTTTAGTCCCAGTACTCCAGGGGCACTGGCAGAAGGATCTCTGTGAGTTCAAGGCCAGCCTGGTCTACCAAGTGAGTCCCAGAACAGCCAGGGTTACACAGAGAAACCCTGTCTCAAAAAAAAAAGACACACATCTGTGTGGCTGTGTGGCTACAAATCAATTCCTTCCATCCTCCAGCTCCTCCCAGAGCTCAAGCCACCAACATCATCCTGACTGGGGCTTACTCTTACTTTTGCTGCCTCTATAGGGTTGACAGGCTGGTCTTTCTATCTCTAAGAGCTTCTGGTGGTTCCTGAACACCTGAGAATAAATTTGATCTCTCGGGGAAGCATTTGGTACTCTCTGAATTGGCCCCACCCAACCCATGGATCTGGCCTCATTGACCATGATATCCACCCTCCCACTAAAGTATTCCATGCACACAAGTCATGAGTCCTAGAACATGGCCACATCTCAAAGGCCCGTGACTCTGAACACTGTTCCCCTACTCCTTCCCACATCCTTCCCACGCTGGTCACTCCAAGCCTCCAGCTTACTTTTATCCCACTGCTCTGAGATCACCCCCAAAGCCCCAAGGCAGAGCTGTCCATCCAAGGCAGAGCTGTCCATCAAGGCAGAGCTGTCCATCCAAGACAGAGCTGCCCATCCAAGGCAGAGCAAGCAGCCCATCCAAGACAGAGCAGCCCATCCAAGGCAGAGCTCTCCATCCAAGGCAGAGCTCTCCATCCAAGTCAGGCCAGCTCTGCAGGGACTTTCCCATACTTGGAGCAACATGGATGCCTAGAACCTAACATGGTGGCATCCTATAGTTCTGCCAAGAGTATTTTACACAGGCAAGGAGAAAACAAAGAGTAGAATGGAGCGGAGACAGGGACTGGTGGTATACAGTCCTGGCTTTGACACAGCTCTACTTTCCAGCTTCCAGTCTGTAGCCTATAGGTTACCCTCCCTGCCTCCATGCCCATTGTGGCCCCTGTGGGCACAGTAGGACCCCAAAATGACAGACCACAGGCCTATTGCCACATAGCCCAAAGGGTGGCCCTCCTCATTCCCTTACATGTTGGCAGCCCCAGCTGTGACTCACTTAGGCAAGAAGCTAAGCACTGGGTAGGTCCTGTGCACTGAGGAGGCTGAATACACAGCTTTATCTGACCATCTTTCCTGCAGGCCGCAGAGGCGCATTCGCCAGCCCCCTCCACCTACTGCAGGACTCCAAGGAAGAGACATGAATGCCCTGCACCTAGCACCTCCCCAGGTTCTCCTGGTTAAGGCAGCAGTGGGAAGAGCACCTCCAACCGTCTGCATGAACCATTTATAGCATTTTGTCAAAGCCCACACCTTCCAAGAAGAAAAAAGCCCACTGTGATTGCCTGCAGCTTCTCAGTCTTTTTCATTTAATGACAGGAAGCTGAGCTCAAGAGAAATCTCTCCCCTGGCTATTCCTGGCAGGAGGGAAGTTGAATGAAGGGCTAAGTGGCCACCCCTTAGGTATCAGTGGGCACAAAGTCTGCCAGCTCCCATGGGCTCGTTCAGCCTTCACAGTAACTATTAAGGAGGGCTGGTCCCATTGGACAGATGGGGAAAGTGAGGTTCTAGGAGATCAGGTGATTCATTTAAGTCACTTGTATTCAACAAGACCATCATGGACATGGTGGTGGACTCTCCAACATCTATCCTGGTCCAAGACGGCACAATGCTCGACACCGGCTCCACATCAGCATCACCTCTGGAAGTTAGAAAATGACTAATATCCACACCCCATCCAGACTAATGAATGAAGAGAACTCAGGGCCTGGCATACGTCAGACAAGGACTCTACCACTGAGCTACATGCCTAGTCTTTGGTTTTGGGAGACAGGGTCTCAATATGTTGCCCAGGCTGGCACTGAACCCATTATGTAGTCCAGGATAGCCTTAAATTCAAGGTCCTCTTGCCTCAGTCCAAACCCTGCCCCCGCCCCCGCCCCCACCCCAAGTGCTGTGATTAAAAGCACAAGGCTCCGTACCTGAGGACAGATGTGGTTTCTAAAGCTCTCCAGATGGTTCACATGCCACCTCCGCTGGTTCTTGCTAGTCATGTGACTCTATCCCTTTTGCAGTGACTAGGTAGACTGACCATGTGGCCCACATCTAGTCAATGAGGCATGGTGTAAGGACTTCTGGGTGACATCTTCCATACACACACTAAACAGTTTCCTTGCTCTTCAGGAAAGTACCAGAGAAGTCATTCTCTTTCCTCCAGGGACTGTGCAACTGGTTAGGATTCCTCTGATGGCCATGCATATCACTAGACTAGTAAGAAGTCCTACCAAAAGTGGCAGAGCTGTCCTGGCTCACTTAGAAGCCCCCATCCCAGATGTCCTGTTTGTGTCAGGGATTCTTACTCCTCACTGGTAAGGCCAGTCCAGGGCAGGGGTTGTTATGCAATAGACAGCCTGAGGTGGCTGCTGGGAATCCTGTATATATAAAGAACTTTGAAAATTCAACAATAAGAAAATAACCCAATAAAATATAACAAACAAAATTAAACAGACACTTCACCAAAGTACCCACTGGATGGCATAAAAAGCACATGGAACCTGCTCAATATAATTAGTGAATGGGGAAATGCAAATTCCAACTATAATGAGATTCCCTACACATCTGCTAGAATGGCCAAAGTTAACAAGTATTGGTGAAGACAGAGAAATCAGAACTCACACCGTCTCATACACTGCTAGTGAAAATGTAAAATGGTTTAACCATTTCAGAAAATATTTAAGCCCTTCATTTAAAAGTTAAACATACTCAGGGCTGGCAAGATGTCTCAGAGGGTAAAAGCACTTGCGATGCTAGCCAGGTGACCTGAGTTCAGTCCCTGGAACACACGTTGAAAGAGTGAACCCACTCCTGGAAGTTGTCTGGCCTCCATACCAGGGTGTGTGCACTTGCTCTGACGGACTTGCTTTCTGTCTCTGTCTCTGTCTCTGTCTGTCTGTCTCTCTCTCTCTCTCTCTCTCTCTCTCACACACACACACACACACACACACACACACACACACTTTCAATTTTTTAGAAGTTAAACATATTTGGTTAAGGGCTTTCCTAGCATGCGAAGCCCAGGCTCTACTCCTAGGTCAGCACAACCCAGCCAGGGTGGTACAACACCCACCCCAGGGTTACAGTTAGAAGGTGGAAATGGGAGAACCAGAAGTTCAAGGTCTGGGGCCTGTTGGTAAAAGTCTTTGCCAAGCAGACCTGGCCCTGGAACCCACACAAAGGTGGAAGAACCAACTCCATAGAGCTGTACTCTGACCTCCACATGTGCTCTCAGACACACATGCCCCCTCCCTTACATTCATGCACACAAATGCAATAATAATAATAAATAAAAATATTAAAAGAAATTCAAGGTCATTCTCAGCTACATGGCACATTCGAAGCCAGCCTGGGATATATGAGGCCCTGTCATCAAAACAAAAATAATTAGATGTGCCCATACCAAGTATAACTGAGACATTCCATCATCAAGGAAACAGACAAGCATGTCTATGCATAGGCTTGAAAAGGAAATCCTCTTTTAGGGTCTTCATATTGGCTCCACACTGAAAGCAACCCACATACCCATCAACAGATGAGCAGGTACATTCAGCCACATCCATCCCATGAAATACCACCCAGCAATGAAAGGCACCAGGCTATCGGTAGACAGCCCAGCATTCTGGATGAATCCCAAAACAACTGTACTGGGTGGAAGAAGCTGGAGGAAGAGAGAGAGCATCCTCTACGATTCCATTTATATCTAACTCTAAAAATGCCAACCAAACTACAGCAAAAGGCAGCAATCCTTGAGTATGAGGGTGGGGAGCAGGAAAGGTAAGAGCAACAGCAGTTGGGGGGGACCCCTAAAGACACAAGGTCACTTCTGAGAGTGACAGAGATGTCCCCTAGCTTGATGGTGCTGAAAACTTCACAGATATATACGCGTGTCAAAACACATCAAACTGTACAGATATGTGCGGTACATTATACATCAGACTACGATAAAGCTGTATTCAGAAAACAACATCAGAGCAGTTGAGCTTGAGGAGATAGGGTAAGGAAAGAAAACTGCTGTTTCCATAAAAGCTAAGTTGAATCAGTTCCTCAAAAAAAAAAAAAAAAAACCTAAATAAATAAAAACAGAGTTATCATGACCTAACACGGAAGTGTTTGTTTGGGGAACAAACACAGAAGAACTAAAAGCAGGGATCCGCTAGCTGTGTGTGCACCCCTGTTCACAGCAGCATTACCCATGACAGGCAAAACGCGGGTTAATAAACTCAAGAGCTGTGGGCAGACTGTGGGGAGTGAATGCACCCTTGTATGGATGAGCATGCATGACATGGGCATGGCCATGCCAAGGACCTGAAGGCCTCAGATCCACGGGGATGGCAAGGCCTTCCCTGGGTCAGGCCAAAAGGCCTTCCCCTGGTGGAGTATGGATGTTGACAATCTATGCAGAAAGTCCAGTCACAGCCTCCTCCTCCTGACGACAGCCGCCTGGGGCTGTTCTCCCACGTGAACCCCTGCTAACTTCAGCTAGGCCACCTCCTCATTCAGTGTGTGTAATAAAAGCATGGAGCTTCCGGACTACTGGTACTTCTCCATCAGAGCACACGACCCACCGGGTCACAGTTTCCTGTATGTGTGTCTGGAAGTTTCTCTATTCCCCACCCTAGTCAGGTCAGTCCCAAAGCCATGCAGGTCACAGCAGCATATGAATGGGTAAGCAAAACACCGTGGATAAATACAATATCATCTCATCTTAAAAAGGAAGGAACTTCTGTCAGGCAGGATGGTGCGCACATTTAATCCCAGCACTTGGGAATTAGAAGCAGATGATGCTCTGTAAGTTCAAGGTCAGCCTGGTCTATGTAATGAGCTGCAGCCATCCGGGGCCACATAGTGAAACCTAGTAAATAAATTTTTAAAAAATTAAAAAGGAAAAAAGTTCTGAAGCAAACTACATCACAAATGAACCTGGAAGACACTGTGCTGGATGAAATATACCATTTACAAGGGACAAATATTATAGATTTTATTTATCTAAGACAACTAGAATGATCAAGTCATAGAGACTAAAGGTAGAATGATGGTCACCAGGGACTAGGGGCCACGAGAACCAGGGAGTTACTGATCTAGACTTTCAGTTTGGGAAAATGAGAAACTGGAGATGGAGGTGATGGTGTTTACAGAACAGTACACATATTTAACACCACCAGACTTTACACCAGATCGAGACGCCAGGAATACTGGCGCGTGCCTTTAATCCCAGCATTCAGGAGGCCGAGACCAGCAGATCTCTGTGAGAGTCAGGTGAGACCCTAGCTCAAAAAAAAAAAAAGAGATGACACATGCCTAGAATTTCAGGCTCAGGAGGCAAAGGCAAGAATATCAAGAGTACAAGGCTATCCTCAGCAACATTGTAAGTTTAAGGCCAACAGGGCTACATGACACCCTGTTACAAAACAACAACAAAGTAATAATAATGAGTAAACACACGGGGCTGCGAACTGGCTGGACTGGTCTAAGTATGCCACAAGCCTTTTATATGGAGCTTAGGATCCATGTAAAAGTTGGGTGCAACTGATCTCCACACATGGGCCATGGTATGTGTTCTTCCTCCTGTACAAACATGTATACACACATACACAGAAACAAATATTTAAATAAAGTACAAAAGAAGCAGAACTTTTGAGAAGACGCTGGTCCCTTAAAAAGTGCTGTTAAGGGCAGGAGAGATGGCCCAGTGGTTAAGAGGCTGCTCTTGCAGAGGACCTGGCACCCACATAGGACTCAAAACCATTTGTAACTCTAAGTCCAAGGCGATCTGATGCCCTCTTCTGGCCTCTGCAGGCACTGCATGCATACGGTGTCCAGATATATATGCAGGCAAAACACCCATACACATAAAATAAAATAAATAAATCTCAAAAAAATTTTAATAATAAGTTTTGGTTTTACTCAATTACTGGGCAAGCCTCAATGAAACATTTCACAATTAGGATAAGAATTTATACTGTATCAAGCTGATAATAGAAAAATAAATTTTAAAAAAGTGAAAAAAAATTTTAAGTGTTGTTTAAAAAATCAAGTGTAATGGTGCATGCCTATAATCCCAGCCCAAGGAGGCAGAAGCAGGACGATCAGAGTCATCCTTGGCTAAAGAGTATTTGATGCCAGCCTGGGCTACATGAGACCCTGTGTCCAAAAAAGGAGGAAAGGTGCCATTGAGTTATGGATGGGCAGGTGTGATGGTTAGTATCAATTGTCAACTTGACAGAATTTAGAATTACCTAGGAGACAAATCTCTGGACATGTCTGAGTTGCTAGAATATGTTAACTAAGCTGAGAAGACGTACCTGAATGTGGCAAGACCATTCCACAGGCTGGGGGTTCAAACTAAATAAAAAAGAAAATGAGCACCATGTGACCGGCAGCCTCTAGCTCCGGCCTTGATGGACTGTACTCTCAGACTGCGAGCCAGAATGTGCTGGTTCCCCCCCCCCCCCCAGGCATCTGTACCTCCAGCTCCAGGGGATCAGAAGCGGTCTTCTGGCCTCCTGAGGCACCTGCACTCACACACACATGCCCGAAGGACAATAATATACCTTTAAAAAGATGCTCCTTGTTCGGGGGAGGAGAGTCAGACCCAGCCATCCTTGGCACAGGGCCTTGGCACAGACTCAGAGATTCCCACGAGGGCAAGAGAGTTCACACACTATGAAACATCCAGCCCCAGACCAAGTGCTCAGCAGAATAAGAAAAGGGAAAGCAGCAGTGTCTTGATGCAAGTCTAGAATTCCAGCACTCGGGAGGCTGAGGCAGAAAGACTGCAGCAAGGTCAAAGTCAACCTGGTCCGCAAAGTGAGTTCAAGGCCAACCAGGGCTAACAAGACCCCGTCTCAGGGTACATGGAGGTGATACCATGAAAGTGACCTTTGTGAAGTGACCTATGCAACCACTGGACCCTCCAGAGCCTTACTCATTCCTGAGCTCAGCTTGTTGAAGCTGGGTGCTCCCTTTGCAGACCACAGCCACTTTGGGGAGCAGGCAGGGCTATATAAGCTCATCTTGTAAAAATTAAATTCCACAAGTTTTTATTGTTTGTTTTTGTTTTATTTTGTTTTGATTTTTTGGTTTTTTGAGGCAGGGTTTCTCTGTGTAGCCTTGGCTGTCCTGGGACTGGTTCTGTAGACCAGGCTGGACTCGAACTCACAAAGATCCACCTGCCTCTGCCTCCTGAGTGCTAGAATTAAAGGTGTGTCACCGGGCTGGAGAGATGGCTCAGAGGTTAAGAGCACTGGCTGTTCTTCCAGAGGTCATGAGTTCAGTTCCCAGCAACCACATGGTGGCTCACAACCATCCGAAATGAGATTTGGTGCCCTCTTCTGACCTGCAGTTGTATATGCAGACAGAATACTGTATACATAATAAATAAATAAATCTTAAAAAAAAAAAAAAAAAAAGGTGTGTCACCACTGCCCAGCTTGTTTGTTTGTTTGTTTGTTTGTTGTGTTTTAAAGCAACAGGCAGGGTATGGCTCAGTCTATATAGTGCTTGCCTGACAAGCACAAAGACCTGAGTTCCATTTCCAGAGTCCATGTAAAAACCGCTAACAAAAGAGCACAGACATGTTTCACCACTGGGAAGGTGCAGACAAGTGGACCTCTGAGATTCTCTGGCCAGCTAGCCTCATCTATTTGGCAAGCTCTAGGCCAGTAAGAGACCTGCACGTGCGCACACACACACACACACACACACACACACAAATAATAATGTTGAAAAGTCAATGTTGACTTGTAAGAAACAACAACAACAAAAAAGCACCCATTCCCCACACTGCCATTCAGACGGTTCCCCAGAGGGAGGCCTTGGTAATGTCCTAGGGTGGGCATCTATTCGGATTCAGCCTGAGTTTGTTCGCACAAAGCAGCAGGGTCACGAGTACACTGCACAGCAGACAGCAGCAGGCTGTGGAGCTGGAGTTCTAGATCTCCAAATCGTTCTCTCCATCACTGCCTCCTAATGCCCTCAAGCCTCCTCCGCCAGACGGATTTAAAAGCACAACATCCCCCACCCATAATCCCTAGCGGTGCCCCCCCATGACTTCTCTCTCTCCACTGTTCACCATCTGACATCCCATATGGCACCTTCTCTTTTTTTTCTCCCCCTTAATCTGTTTTTCCTCCAAAGAAGATAGTTACAACACAGGGAATTTGTCCAATGCTACACCCTAGTGACTAGAACAGTGCCTATCACACAGTAGGCCTGGAATAAATGTCAAAGAAGGGAATGAAGGAAAAGATAGAGGGGAAGGACAAAGAAGGAGAAATGTAACACTCTACATCCAAACAGGCTCATGCTCTGCATGCGGCTACACGTAGCTTTTTTAAAAAAATGATAGCCTATTTTTACTTCAAGTGCATAAATGTTTTACCACCACGTGTGTGCCCAATGTCCATGGAGGCCAGAAGAGGGTGTCATATCCCCTGGAACTGAAGTTTACTGACAGTTTTGAGCCACCATGTGGGTGCTGAGACACACTTGCGTCCTCTGCAAGAGCAGCCATCTCTTACCCATTTCTCCAGCCCTCACACTGCTTTTATTCTCTTAACAATGTAATAGACGATTTTCATCTCACTGTCAAGAGCTTTGCATAATCCTGTTTGTGGAAAAGACAGGCTGGGATGCAGCTCAGCTGGAAGAGTGCTAGCCTAGCATGACTTGATCCCAGTACTGCATAAAACCTAAGCGTCGAGACCCAGGCCGAGAATCCCAGCACTTGGGAGATGAAGGCAAGAGCCGCAGAAACTCAAGGTCATCTGTGGCTACGTGAGTTCAAGGCTAGCCTAAGTTACAGGAGACTTTGTCTAACAAGAAGGCAAAGGAGAAAGGAAAGATGTGTCCTCTGGATGCCAGGACCCTAAAAGGGTATCACAGGGAGGACAGAGATGGCTCGCAGGTAATGCACTTGCTGCCAAGCCTAAGACTTGAGTTCAATTCAGAACCAACTCCCACAAGGCATCCTCCCCCAAATAAATAAATAAATGTAACACTTATTTTTAAATTTTATGTGTAAAATTCATTTTTAAAAAGAGTATCACTGCTAGGTAGTGGTGGTGGCACACACATTTAATCCCAGCACTCGGAAGGCAGAGGCAGGCAGATATCTGAGTTCAAGGCCAGCCTGGTCTACAGAGCGAGATTCAGAACAGCCAGAGCTGTTACACAGAGAAACCCTATCTCGGAAAAAAAAAAAAAAAAAAAAAAAAAAAAAAAGACAAACCACAAAGCAGCAGGTCCCAGGAATCCAAGCGCCCGGCTGTACTTGTGTCTAAAGGTGGGGCCAAGGCTCCGCATTTTTCCAAATTTTTACTGTGGTAAAATATACATGACATAATATTTACTATCTGCCATATCAGTGTACTCCTAAATATCCGGTATCATTAAGCGCATTCACACGGTTGAGCAACCATCATCACCATCCACCCTCAGAACCCTTCTCCTTTCACAAAACCAACACTTTGCCCCCCTCACACACTAACTCCCCACTCCTCTCCCTCCCCATCCCGCGGCAGCCACCACTAAGTTTCTGTCTCTGTGTATTTGACCACTCTAAGGACCTCATGTAAGTGGAATGGGCTGGAATTTGGGGGGCTGGGGAGTGACTCAGCGGTAGAGCCCTTGCTTACCACAGGCCAGGCCATGATTCCTGTTGCCAGCAGCGACAAAACCCAGTATTTGGGTAGCTGCAGCTGCTGGCAGTGGTGTGTGTGTGTGTGTGTGTGTGTGTGTGTGTGTGTGTGTGTGATTGTTTGTCTTATTTCATTGTGTACATAGTCAAGGCTCACCTGTATTGTGGCTTAGATCAGAATTTCCTCCCTTTTTAAGCTGGATAATATTGATTAAAAGCATTGTGGTGATTTGAATAACAATGCCCCCCATAGGCTCATAGATTTGAATGCTCGGTCACCAGGGAGTGGAACTGTTTGAAAGGATTAGGAGGTGTGGCCTTGTTGGAGGAAGTGTGTCATTGGGTTTCAAAAGCCCATGCCAAGCCCCCAGTGTCTCTTTCGGCCAGTGGATGAGGATGTAGCGCTCAGCTATTGCTCCAGCATCATGTCTGCCTGTGTGCAGCCATGTTCCTTCCCCATCGTGATGATAATGGACCAAACCTTTGAAACTATAAGCCAGCCCTCAGTCAAATACTCCAAGAGCTGCCGTGGTCATGGTGTCTCTTCACAGCAATAGAACCTTGACAAGCACATCTTGCTTACACATCCATCTGTTGTTGGAGACTTGGGTGTTTTAGCATTTGGAAGAATGCTGCCACGAACAGGGCTACAGGGTCTCTTCAAGCCCCTGCTTTTAGTCCCCTTTTTCATTCTCAGAAGTGACACTGCCGGATCACATAGTGATGTGATTTTTAATTCAGCAAATGGCCAGACTGTCTTATACAGTGGCCATCCCATTTACATACTCACACAGCCTTCTGATCTGTCTACATCTTTGCCCACACTTGATAATTTCTGTTTTCTTGACAGTAGTCATCCCAGTAGCTAGAACTGATACCCCATGCTTTGGGGCTGCCTTACCCTAAAGACCAGCAGTGCTTAAACATCATCGCATGCTTCCCAGATGTTCATATATCTTATTTGATTAGAGGGCACCATGATCCCCTTTGCCCATTTTTCAAAGGCAGTTATTTTGTTGCTCAGATTTAGGATCTCTCTGTAAATTCTAGATATAAATCCTTCAGCAGACGTGACTTGCAAATATTTTCGCCCATCCGATGATTTGCCTTTTTACTCTGTTGACAGCAGTGGTTTGTCTTTTGTTCTTTTGGGGTTTTGTGTGTTTGCTTTGCCTTGTCTCCTTTTGGTTTTGCTTTGTTTTCTGAAACAGGGTCTCACTGTGTTGCTCAGGTTGGTTTCAAACTAGTGGGCACAAGTGATCCTCCCGCCCCAGGCTCCTAATCGGCTGAGCCTACAGAGGTTTTATACTGTTGTCTGGGGTGTGAACTTTAAAATGTCTATGAAACCCAGTTTCTCTGTTTTCTTTTTGTCCACACAGTCCCAGAAGGGAGTCATGTGAGAATTCTGAGTGCTTGTGAGAAAACACCAAGAAAACAAGACGAAAGTCTTGTGACCTCAGTTTCTTCAAAAACACAGAATTGTTCTTGGAATGTGTTTTTGCCCCAGTCAGCTTGCCCCTATGATTGGACACGTACTCAGGAGACTCTTCTTAACCCTCAGGATAAATTATCTGATTCTCTGAATAAAGTTGGCTATTACGTGAGCCTTTAGTCGGCCTCATTTTTAGGTCCCTCTCTCCCAGGTTCTCACCTGTGCTTTTGATGATACCCAAGAGGCTGTCACCACATCCAATATCATGGCTTTCTTCCAAACATTTTAGAGTTTTAGGTGTTACCCGTAGAGTTATGGATCCATTTTTAAATGTTAAAGCCACCTTATGCCTGTGGCTAATCAGTAATTCCAATGCTATTTGTTGAAAAGACTGTCTTCCCACCATCGAGTGGTCTTACTCTCCCCAAAAACCACCTGACCATCCATGAGAAGGCTTACTTCTGACTCTGGTACCATCCATCTACACGTCTCTCTTTAGGGGCCATCTGTGGTGGCTACGGCATGGCTACAGTCAGTTTTAACATCAGTAAGTGTGAGTCCTCCGCCTTCATTCTTTTTCAGAATTGTCTTAGCTACACGTGGTCCTTTGGAGAGTACACTGCCCCCTACGATGCCAGCTGAACACCCACTAACATCTGAGGGCTACGGAACTGTGCCAGCCACATCTCTGCACGCTGCTCCTAGCACCCCTCTTCTCTCTGCACCTCTGCCCTTCTCCGGTTCTCTCACTGTGCCTCTCCAGTGACTCCTTCAAGGTTCCAGAGTGTCCACTCTGTGACACTTGTTTGTCCACACCGTTTCAGTGACACCATAGCTGGCATCTTCTAGCCATGACCTCTCCCCTAAGCTTCAAGCTCACACTGGGGAACTGTGACCCAACATTCCCCCAGGAGATATTGGGGCTCTTCCAATATACTCTGGCCAGAACTCCACCCCCATCCTTCCTTGTAATTCTCCTCTGCCTGAGTTCCTGAGAGAGTTCTGTTCTCTTTGTCACCTGAAAACTGGCGCCATCATGGATTCTCCTCTCCCCGAGTCACACCACTCATTCATCATGGCTGCCAAGCCCACCTCTCACTCCTCAGTTCATCATCCACACAACAGTGAGCGTGATTTCTGAGACACATTAGAGGAACCCCCCTCTCTGTGGGGTATGGGAGAGTTGAAGCATAAAGCACTGAATATTGTTACAGCAATGCTAATAATCCACCTTTGTTATAAGCACCTCTTTTAATGTTTATTTTTCGTGTAAATAAGGGAAGATGTTGGGGGCTAGGATAACTGATAGCTGATAGATTCTTTTCTGGTGCCGCAGCCACCTTGAGAAAAGGACTGTTACCTACCCAAGCAGTTCGTCAGAATGCCGTTATGCAGAACTTGTTCCCACAACTGCTTGCTGCAGAAGTGCACCTCCAGCTCCGAAGGCTTTGTCCCAGCCACAGCTGTTTCCAACAATTAGGACAGAGTTTTGCCACCACAATTCCACAGAGCCCTGTGACCCTGCAGCCATTTCTGCCCTTCAAGAGAGGGAGCTGTTCCTTCCACTCCTGGCTCAGCAGAAGGCCAGCGACTGGCACAAGTACTCTTTCATGTACATACGTGGGGGGCTGCTGTGATTGGTGCAAGTGCAATCCTTCATTTGCATGAATGACTGACTGTGCTGCGATTGGAGGATACAGACAATACATTTCATTTGCATGAAGAACTGCTGTGATTGGTGCAGGTGCCCCTGCTACTTACCCTTCCTGTCCCAATACGGATATTCAGCTGGTTTTGAGTGTGTGTGAGCCAATGGGAGATACTGTCTTGCTCGACCTCCAGGGGCTGCAACATTAGAATGAAGAAAAGGCTTTTCTCACATGTCTGTCTGTTTGTTTTGTTGTTGCTGTGGTTGTATCTGTTTTTGGTCCTTGTCATCAGTAGAGCGGGCTGAGCTGGTAACAGAGAGAAGAAGACGGAAGTCGGAAGAGGACAGAGTGGCCATAGTGATGAGAAGGCAGCTAAAGAGCTTGAGAGTGGGGCTGGGGAGACAGCTCAGTGGACAAGGGACTTGTCAAGCAAATGCAAGAACTCGAGTTCAAGGCCCCAGAACCATCTAAAGCCGAACGTGTTGGCATGTGTCTGTCATCCTGGTGCTCCTACGGCGAGATGGAAGGAGGAGAGAGAAGAACTCCTGTAAGTTCACTGGCCAGCCAGCCTGGCACACACAATATTGAACAACGAACAACTGCTCTGTCTCAAACAGGGTAGACGGTGACGACCGGCACTGGAGGCTGCTCCCTGACTTACACACACACACACACACACACACACACACACACACACACGCCTTGGCATGCGTGCACCTGCACTCTCACACACCAGTGTGCACACTTGTACACCAAGAGTTCCAGAAAGTGGTCAGGACAGAAATGACAGGTGTGAAGAAGAGAAAGACAGTGATGACTGGACATAAGAGACTACAGGCCCTGGTCACTGGAAGAGCTCCAAGGAACAGCCAAGCCTTACAAGCCAAGGGTGTCACATACCTTGTGCTCGAGGATCCAACACTAGCTACTGTCGAAGGCTGAGGATCCCAGTGGGCGGAGCCTGAGAGCTATAACATTTGTCACTGTAGATAGCATCGAGGGTTCCAGAAACGGAGGCCTATATAAGAGTTCTAAAACCAGGTGCCATTGCTGCTGCTGCTGCCTGCTGCCACCCACTGTTGCTAGAAGTTGAGGATTACTGTGGCTGCCAAGCTCCAGGACCACTGGTGGTTAATGCCCACAGCAATAAGCCTCTAACATAAAAGCTCTCAGGATTCAGAGCTGTAAGTGCCTGGGTCTGCCACCCCAGCCCCGCCATGGCTTGGTTTTAAATGTCAACTTGCCATAACCTAGCATCACCCGGGAAGAGTCTCAACTGAGGAGTTATCTAGATCAGCCTGGCCTGTGGGCACATGTCCCTGTCTGCTTTCTGTCGCTGTGACAAAACACTGTGATCAGAAGCAATTTACAAAGGAAAGAGCTGACTTGGGCTCATGGCTCCAGAAAGTCCATCAGGTAGCATGGGCCACAGTAAAGGCCGTGGAGACACGGCAGCGGGCAGCTAGAGCAGGATGGTCAACAACGAACACAGAGACTGAACCAGAAGTGGGGTGAGGCTCAAGGCCCACCCACAGCAATGTACTTCCTCCAGCACAGCTCCGCCTCCCAAGGCTCCACAGCCTCCCCAAACACCACCACAAATTGGGGGCCAAGAGCTCAAATACCCGAGCCTATTGGGGAGCATTTCTTATTTAAACCACCACAATATGTCTGTGGAGAATTGTTTTGAGTGTTATTTGAGCCAGCATCATTTCCCAACCTGGGCCCAGAACTGTGTAAGAGTGAAGAAACCAGGCCGGGCAGTGGTGGCGCACGCCTTTAATCCCAGCACTCGGGAGGCAGAGGCAGGTGGATCTCTGTGAGTTCGAGGCCAGCCTGGTCTACAAAGCAAGTTCCAGGACAGGCTCCAAAGCTACACAGAGAAACCCTATCTCGAAAAACCAAAAACAACAACAACAAAGTGAAGAAAGCTAGCTGAGCAAGCAAGTATGGGTGCATTTGTCTCTCTGCTCCCGACTGTGGATGTGAGATTAGCTGCTTGAGTTCCTGCCTCAACTTCCCCATGGTGGGTTATATCTTGGACTTGTGAGCCAAACAGTCCCTTTCTTCCACTAAATTGCTTACTGTTGGCTGTGTTATCCCAGCAGCGGACATGAAACTGGAACAATCCCCGGGTCTTGGGCACTCAAGGGTTAGGGCCAGCGGCCCTGCCGGAACTTCTTCTCACCTACCCATAGTTCCTATCTGGGTGGGGCAAAAGGCCCCGCGCCAACTGATTCGTAACGTTTCTAAAAGGCTAGTGTAAAAACTTCATCAGTCCCTGTGCCCCCTCCCCCCCCCCAGCCTGGAAACACCCAGGGCCTGGAGACACCCAGGGGATGCGCTCTTTGCATCACCTCCAGGAACTTTTCCTGAGTTAACAGCTCACTAGGTGGTGTTTTGTTCCTGGCTACAAGGCGATCTTTTCTAAATGAGTGTCTCACTGACAGCCTAGAAGTGAAAGTTTACTGTAGTTTCATAAACAGCCTTGGATTACAGTACCGCGTTACTGCAAGAGCAATGGATGGAATTTTCATAGTAAACAATGCAGTGTCTCCTGCCCTAACTTCCCCACACCAGGGCCCTAGGCAAGGGTGTCTTCGGCCTACACATTCTTAGACGGCTGGTCCTACACTGGGCAGTTAGTGACGGCTCCCTTCTCCAGCTGACTATTCTTGGTGGAAACAGTAAGTGGGTAGACGAGAAGTTCTTTTTTGAAAGATGTGAAGCAGGGTGTGTCTTCTAGAAAGAGTATCCAAACATACGCTTTCTCATCTTGCTAGCTGAGATGGAGCCAAAGATGCAGGGCAGAAAATAGCTCACACTGCCCTGGAGACACTGGCTTGGAGGATGGCAGCCACCCCATAGCCAGTTTCTCCCTTACCTCCCCACCCTAATCAGGGGGGACTTGGTGGCTGGTATTTTGTGACTGTGAGCTCATTCATATCTTCTTTGTAAGCCCAGATGTGTGTTCGCTCTGTTCTTCAGGGCTGAGGAATGAAGTGTCTGCCCTGAACTTGTTGGGATGTGAAGCCAGACTCTGCCTCGAAAGCTCACGCCCTAGAGTATGCCAGCCACTGCTGTTTCTGCTTCCACCAGCCCAGCCTTCTGGGGGGTCTGAGCAAGAAGACTGTCCCCAGGCAAACTTCCACGACTAAGGGACCTGACCCCAGAGATGCAGGATTCTGGAAGAGGGAGACACCAAGTAGCAGATGGCCCAAACCGAGACAACAGAGGCTGACCTCGGCCAGAATTAGTGAGCAGAAACCTGACAGAGAGTCCCTACCCCTGTTTATAAGAAACCTAGACATGAGGTTGGTGGCCTGCCTGGTAAGCTGCCCCACCCAGCATGTCACTGCTGAAAAATCCTCCCACGACTCTGATCAACTAAAACATGTCCAGGAAGATGTTCAAGGAAACACTGACCCTCCAGAACAGATCTGGGTCAAACTCAGCTCTCCTAGACTCCCAGCCACTTCTCTCTTCCCTCTTATCACCTCTTCTCTCTTCTCCCTCCCCAGCTCCCTGCCCTAGGCCTCCATGACCAGCTTCCTGGAAGCCTGGGAGGATTCTCATACCAGATTAATCGGCACCTCACTCTCCACTCACATTTGGGACAGAGGCCACTGGCCCAAAGCACAGAAGCCTGAGGACCGGAAGACCGGAAGCCCTGGCTTCTAGACCTCTTCCTACTGCAGCCTGCCTGTAGGTCTGGGTAGGTCTCTTCTCTCCAGGCCTCAGTTTCTCCTATTGGAAGGGGCAAGGTTAGACGACACAAGCCTAGCCATTCTCATTCCCAAGGGACTGGGTATGGGTCAAGATTGTGTGTAGTCTGTGAACCTGGAAGAGAGGGGTCCCAGGGCCAGCTTTTACAGCACAGAGACTCGGTGATCCCTGAAGGGCCCACGCAAACTACACAGTGGGGTGAGGCCAGTGAGACCTCCTCAGAGTTCCCAGTGCCTCCCAATGTGAAGGGGGGGAAAACAATGAATTTCATTCCAAATAAGGGAACTTACAGCAGAGTTCCCTGCCATGGCCCAGTTCCGGCTGGTTTATGTTAGCTGAATAAGACTAAACAGACCTTCATGTTCCCAGTATTAAGCACTCAAAATGAAAAAGCGCCTGTTTGTCTCCAGCACGGGGACATGAGAGAAGATAGCTCTCCCCTGAGGCCCCTGGGCAGCTTGGGGATCCGGGGTGCCTGCTGAGGGCAGCAGGTCAGAATGTTAACCTCAGACTGGGCAGAGCCTGAGGCAGGTGGGGGATGGAGAGGGGCACGCAGCACCCCTGTGACTGCAGAGGTGGAGATGTGAGGGGCAGCAGGAAAGTGAGATGGGAAAGAGAGACTATGTGGGGAAGAGAGGTGGGCAGACAACCATAAAAACCCTGAGAAGCTACCACCACCACCACCAATGCCGCCGCCGCCGCCACCACCACCAGATTTATCCCAGAGACCAGGAGCCAAGAGAAGGAAAGAGAAGGGACTGGACACTTCTAGGCCAGCATTCACCTTGTTCCCAGCCACCTCAGCTGCCTCCCTCAGTGTGGATACAACCTGTCTGAGATGTGCCTTTATTTACTAAACAGAGAAGCCTGGAGGAAGATGACTTCCTGCTTTTCCAGAAAGCCACTTCTCATACCCACTTGCCCTCTGGCCTAGCCACACCAAACTGGCCTGCCCCCCATCCCTTCAAGGCCTCTGCCACTGTGTCACAGCTTGAGGGCAGGCATCATGGTTTCTATCTTAGCGGTGGATACACCAGCACTAGGGAGGCATGTAGCCCACCCAAAGTCACTTGTTTACGGATGGTCCAGAGTGAGGGCCAGTGGTTCCCACAGCTCTGGAACCCTCTGATTCAGGCCCCACACTGCAGTTAGACTTGCCTGATCACAGTCATAGGCAGCTCCATCCCAAGGCAAAGCCCTTCTGTGTCTACCAAACTCCACCATTGTTCAAACAAAGCCTTCATCTGGGCCTGTTGGCACGCCCCTGCAACACCAGCACTCAGGGGGCAGAGGCAGGAGAACACCGTAAGTTAGAGACCAGCCTGGTCTACACAGTGAATTCCAGGCCAGTCAAAGCTCCTTAAGACTCTCCCAAAAGACCAAACGAGGGGCTGATGGTGTGGTCCAGCCGGTGACAGGATGCTTCCTAGCAGGAGCCTGGGCTTGTCCTCGACACTGCACGAACTGGGTGTAGGGAGACACATCTCTAATTCTGGCACTTACAGGCAAAGGCAGGAAGAGCAGACGTTCAAGGTAATTCTCAGCTACACGGCAAGAATAAGGCCAGCCTGGGCTACATAACATAGTTTCAAATAAATAAAACACGCTTTTACTCTGGGAAGCCCTCCCTCCCTTCACTTGGCCTATCTACCCTCTCCTCTTCCCCAACCTCTGACCTCCACCCCAGTGATCTATAGCAATCAGCTCTATGAGGGCAGGGCCACAGGCCAGTGCCCAGAATCTGGCATGCACCGGTGCCCAGAACCTGGCATGCAGTCTGGCACCAGCAAGAACCTGTACTGTCAGTCACTCAGTCCCAGGGTCTGGTATTCAGGAATGTCATTGCAACAAAGTGGGGACCCAAGGGTGCAACTCAGACATAGATCATCTCTTGTCTAGCATACAGAGGACCCTGAGAAGGAAGAAGGAGGAGGAGGAGGAGGAGGAGGAGGAGGAGGAGGAGGAAAAGGAGGAGAGGAAGAAGGAGGGGGAGGAGGAGAGGGATGGGGACGGGGAGGAGGACCACAAACGCACACAACACGGGCAATCCCAAGTTTGAATTTCCCTAGATCAACCCATTCTCATACTCATTTCAAAACACATCAAATGCCCTTGGTGAGTGCCAGGCACTGGAGATGGTGACCAACAGTGAGCGACAGAGGTGGCAAAGCCACCAACAAACGAATGAACGGGTACTGCCTCTGTGATGGTCGCTCAGATGGTGGAATCGGGAAAATAACACAGGAATGAGGGAGGACACCAAGGCCACCGGACCCAGCCCGTTGGTCAGGGGAAGCTCCCTAAAGGAACTGATATCTGAGAGGAGCCTGAGGGGAGTCTAGGACAGACAACAGCCAGGGCTTGTTGTGCTTCCGTGACTAACCAAGCATTGTCTCAGATGAGGAACCAGGACATGGAACAGTTCAGCCTGTTACTAGGGTCCTCCTGAGTCTGTGCTCCACCATGGCTGACCTCCCCGCTGCCTTCCCTTCTCACACCTCTGGCTGGCACGGCCCCTGACCCAGCCTTGCCTGCCATATCCTCAGGGAGCTCCAGAGGCCCGTTGGGCTTTCCCACAGGTCAGTGTCTGGATTGGATTCCCACAGCCCAGATACACCCCAGACCTCTCAGGCTCCTTGGTGAGGCCCAGAGAGTTGAGCTAGAGGTGGGGTCCCTGCATCCCAGACAGAAGTGCTAGCAGAGAGATTACCCTTCTTCCTAGGTGTCATGAGTCAATACTGCAGGAGACATTCCCAAAACAGGAAAGAAATCACCACAGAGCTAGAAACTGCCCCTCCCCACTTGCCGCTCTCAGAGTTGAATATGAGAGGGGATCTTTAAGTCAGGAAGGTCCCTTGGCAGAAAGGATGAGTGAACTGGGAGGCAGAGTCAGGACCCCCAACTCAAAACCCACTGGACAAGTAGGTACAGAGAGCCAGGAGGGTTTCCCAGGAGCCAACCAGGAAATAAAGCCAAGGCCACATCCCTCTCACAGGCATGTCACATGCCAACACAACATTGTCACTACAAAGTTCACATTCAAGAACTGTACAGTTGAGTGACAAAAAAAGCCCCCCCAAAAAAATCTCGTAAATTTTATATAATTTACATTTCTGTGTTGGGCCACATTCACTATGATCCTTAGCTGCAGCCCATGAACCACACACTAGACCTGCCTGTGGGGAGCTTGAGCAAGACCCAGAAAGGAAAAAGAGGCTTCACAAAGCTGACAGTCCAGGACACATGGAACAGAATGTTTTCTTTGCAACAACTTCAGTTCTCTGAGAGAGGAATCCACACTGGGGGTCGTGGGACAGAAGATGAGGCCGAGGCCTTTGTAGACACAGTTTTTCTCACCCAGGTACCAGGCAGGCCAAGGCAAAAAGTCAACCCCTCTGCATCCCAACCACTAAGACAGCCAGGCCCCTTCAATCATGGCTTAAAACATTCTCATCCACCACCAGGCAGAGTAACTGACCACCAGGAAGCAAAGCAATTGGCCTAACTAGCCTGGCTTGGCTTTGAACGGCTCTCCTGAGCTATACCGTACCTAGCCCTCAGGGACCGTTCAGCACAAGTTAAGATCCAACTGGCATTAATTGGACCAAGCCCGTAGTGCCTGGAGCAACTTAAGTACTGTCATCGTGGATTTGACTCTCAAGCAACAGCCATCATGCCTATAGAGCACACTGGTAGTGTCATTTTGGAGGGCTCAAGTGAGTGTAGACGGTGCTTTGTGAGAAGCCTCACTGTCTGGCCAAAGCTAACACTCGGAGACCTAGAGCTGAAAGTGACTTAGCTATGGTTTTGATCCAAGCAGAGTGGAGACGCCAGGGACATCATCTCAGGAAAGTCTATTGGTCCTTCATCTGCTCATGGCCCCAGGAAGTCTCCTCCTCTTCACCACAAGGCCTGCTAACCAAACCCCAAGCCCCCAAATGTAGCCTCATCCCAATGCTAAAAACCTGAGCTCAAATAGATGTCGGGCCATAGAACTCTAAGGTCAAGTGCAGTCGCGATCCTGGACACAGCTGAGGAGAGCTGCACCCCAGGAGCGGGTCCTCACCCAGCATGGGACTTAGACCTTGGCACTGGCACCCCAGCACCGACTTAGACCCCAGCACCAGCACCCCTGCACCAACCTATAATCTTGCCTGCAAAACAATGGCATTGTCACCTCAAAACAGAACCTGGGACTTCAGGAACTGAGCTTTCCCACCAGGGCAGCCTCTCCCTTCAGGACAAGCCCTGAGCTTTGAGGAGCAAACTCAAGACCCAACCCAGCCAATTATTCTTGTTTTGTTTATTTTGTTTTTGTTCTGTTTTTATTTAGCTTAGGGTTTGGGGGTTTTGTTTTGTTTTGCTTTGTTTTGTTTTTGAGAGAGGGAGAGGGATGGGAGGGAGAGAGCTACAGAGAGAGAGAGAGAGAGAGAGAGAGAGAGAGAGAGAGAGAGAGAGAGAGAATGTTACTATGTAGCCCAGGCTACCCTCACACACATGTTCTTCCTATATGCAAGTATGTGCCACCTGACTATATTTTGTTTCTTTTCTTATTTTATTTTATTTTTGAGAGGACTCTCTGTGTAGCCCTGGCTATCCTGGAATTTGCTCTGTAGACCAGGCTGGCCTCGAACTCAAGACCTACCTGCCACTACCCAAGTGCTGGGATCAAAGGTGTGCCCTCACACCTGGTTTTGTTTCTTTAATACAACTTCAACTTGGGGCTTTGATGAAGAAGCCCAATCCCCCTTAAACAGGTTTCCTCTCATTTTTCAATTAAGGAGACAGGTGAAGGCTGAGCCTTAGTTCCCGGGTGGGCTACCCTCTGCTAGAAAACATTCTGTGAATGACACTGTGTTTGCTTCTGTTTGTCCTGACCGTCTCCTTTATCCTCAGGTACACACTAGAGCCTGGATACCTGGCTGGTACCTTCAGCCCCAGCCTCTGCACCTCATGAGGTTTTGTGCGTAGAATCTGTTACAGTTTTGAAATGAAATGTCCTTCACGGTTCACGTGTCAAAGGCCTGGTTCTCAGCTGGTGGCTCTCCTGAGGTGACTAGACCATGAGAACTCAGACTTTGTCAATGAATCAAGCCATTGACATTTAATGGACTATTGGGAGGCGGCTCCTCGCTGGAGGAAGTGCGCTATAGAACCTTCTCCTCACACTCTCTGCTTCCTGCCCACTGTGGGGGAACTGCTCCTCTCTGTACCTCAGGTGACTACCATGCTGCCCTTCTCCACCTCAGCCGAGGGACTGTGGACTGAAACCTCAGAAACTGAGCTGAAATAAATCTTCCCCCCATTAGGAAACTTTCGCTGGGCTTTTGCATAGCTAGGGCCTCTTACAGCTTCACAGTCTGACTGGAGCAAAGTGCCCCTCCCTCTGTCACAGGAGCGCTGCATACTATGCTCCTTAGAGACACCCTGGAATGGCTATCTCCTAGGGAACAGAGGAGCCTCTCAACAGATGCCAGGCAGGCCCCAGCAAGGCTCTCCATTTTCTGTCCTTACTCTGACCTCTGGAGTAGTCCGGATGGCATTTGGGGGAACAGGGCTTTAAAAAAATGGCATCCAGGTAAGTCGATAACAGCCCTCCCCACTCTTCCTCCATCCCAGGAAGACGCGGCTCTCATTCCTCCTACCTTGCTCTCCACACAGAGCCAGTGCGTTACCTGCAAGGACAGATGGACTATGGGATAGCTGAGACAAGGAAGTGGATGTTTAATGATTTTCTATGCAAAGTTCCTTGGCCAGGAGCACCGGATGCCTTGTCCTGACTCAGTCCCTCTATAGTCAACGGCATTTCCCAACTGTCCTGAGCTTGGTCCTAGCTCAGTGCAGGGGACCTGAGTTCTTCCTAGGCCTTCACTGCATGCCTCACACCTAGTAATGAGGACATGTGGGATGTCCTGTGATATTTAATATGTAGGCACCAAGGATGACATGTGGAGAGTGCCATGTCCAGCGTGGTTACTGCTCCCTCTAGAAAAATGAAATAGAGTCTGCTCTTACTGGGTCGCTTACCTAAGGAAGCCCTCCTCTCCCCCCCCCCCCCCCCCCCCCCCCGCCCAGTCAAATACCCACAGTCGCTCCCCATCATTTGCTCTGAGTCTTCATGAAGACTCAACTGCCCCCTGGTTGAGTAAAGAAGTAGTTGGATCAGGCAGAGCGGCTCGAACCCGTCATCCCAGCTCCAGAGACTGAGGCAGGAGGATTTGAGGCCAGCCTAGGAAAGGAGAGGTGGCTGCTCTGGTGACTTTCTTCCAAAGAGCACATGGAGGAGAGTTAGCTTTTCCTTTTCAACAGGGAAACTGACAGTGGTTGAGCCCGGCACTCAAGGCCAACGGCAACCATGATGAACCAGTTAGTGATCTGAAAGCAGGTGTGGTGAGTGCTAACTCGGTAGGAACCAGCACAAGGAGAAGTAGAGAATAAAGTCTGGGTATCCTCAAAGGCATGTTTTATAAAACACCAGACTAGGCCACAAGGCCAGACTGTTGACCAGTTACAAGAGGAGCCCCAATGACTAAACCAAGCTACGAACTTGTGGAGTTCAAAATGGCACTAGAAACAACAAAGGAAAGGGGAATTGTCCCCAAAGAAGAACCACGTCCCATGTAATGCCCTTTGATAAGTGTGATGGTTAGTTTTGGTTGACAGTTTGATTGGATCTGGAATCAACCAAGACACATGCTTCTGGGTGGGTTTGTGAGAACATCTGAAGGAGGGGTCAAGTGAAGAGAGAAGGTCCTCCCCCAGAGTAGGCAGCACCTTCTTGTGTCAGCCCAAATAAAGGAGGTCCTAACGCAGAGCAGTGCCTTCCCACCTCCCTGCCGGCCTGCCCGCCTGCCCACCTGCCCATGTGCCTGCCGGCCTGCCGGTCTGCCCGCCTGCCTCCTTTGACTTCTTACTAGTGAACTTGTCTATCCCGTTGCTGCAGCCGTGGCCTCTATCCTTCTCCATCCTTTGCTAATATCAGAACCCAGCTTCTCTGACCTTCCAAAAGGGACCCAAGACCAGCAGCTCTTCAGGAATCGCCCAGGCCTTCAGCACCAGATTGGGACTACAGAGGTATCCAGATTCATGGGCTGAGAAGCTACCAGGCTCTCAGTCTCTTCAACATGCAGATGGCCACTGCTGGACTCCCCAGCCCAATCCTGCAAGCCAAGCTAATAAACGTCCTTTATAATATATATTCATTCTATCAGTTATTTTCCTCTAGAGAATTCTGATGGGTACAGTAAGGTCTCAGAGTCCCTTCATAACCAATCTTAATATACACATCCCACCTCTATCTCTGTCTCTTTGTCCATCTCTGTCTGTCTGTCTGTCTCCCTCTCTCTCAAAACAAAATTTGATTTAAAATTACTGATTGTGGGGAGCTGGAGAGACAGCTTAGAGGTTAAGAGTGCTTGTTGCTCTTGCAGAGGACTGGAATTTGATTCCCAGCACCTGCATCAGACTACTCATAACCACCTGTAACTCCAACTCAAAGGGATCTAATTCCCTGCTCTGGCCTCTGCCAGTATCTGCAACCACTTATGCATATGCGCGCGCGCGCACACACACACACACACTAAAATCAAAATAAAGTTTTACTTACTAATTTTGAAGGTCCTGAAAATGAGCAATGCCTTATAAAAGGTTCCACAAGCTTGGCTGTGAAAAGCAGCACTCCTGGTGTGGGTTGATGACAGTTGCCCTGGTTACTTCATAGGACCCTGAAGTCCATTTTGCTGCAACCACTGGCTCTTCACCGGAGCCTACATATATAGCTGATGAATGAGTAGAATGGGATAAAGGCTTGGCATCTCTGTCTTCATAGTCTGTCTGCTCCCTCTGCTGCCTTAAGCCTAGCCTGTCTCTACTCAGTTCTGCATATGGACACGGTGACCATTTTAAACATGTGTTGCCCAAGGTCATAATTCAGCATTTACTTGGTCTATTGCCCACTGGGATTGGCAGAGGTTTCTTCTACTGAGCCCTGGGGTTTCTTAGCAACTCTAATATCTATCGTCCATCAGCCTCATTAAGACACAAAACCAAACTATGAGGACAGATTATGCAAGACAATGAGGAACTCAGCAGCTCCCAGGGTAAGTCAACCATCCATTGGCCTGAAAACCTCAAAGGGAAGTAACCCTTGCCCGTGACCAGTGGACAATTGCTAAATGTGCACACCCCAGAGCAATCAATAAAAGACTGCTGCTGTCTTCTGTTCGGCGAGCAGCAACTCGGTCCCTCCCCATCCCCACCTGGTCTCTGCTTTGTTTTGTTGGCTTTTTTGTGGTACTAGAGATCAAACCTAGGTCCCCACAAATGCTAGGCAAGCACTCTACCACTGAGACACACCCTCAGATGTTTTTTTAGACAGCAACTTGCCTTGTGGTTCAAGCTGGCCTAGAACCCGTTCGGTAAGCCAGGCTGCCCTTACATTTGCATGCATCCCTCTTGATCATGGCTGTGTTCCTCTGGCTTAGGCTGAAAGTCCCAGTGAAGACCCCTCAGTCATGCTAGTCTTGTTTCTACAGTTTCAATGCCATTAAACCCTGCCATCCAGAGCCTGGTATAGCATGGGAAAATGACACGCTACCTTTTAGAGCCTTTCTCTCCAAGCCTACAGCCACATCTAATCATGAGGGGAACATCGGACAAATCCCAACAAGTCTCCAAATACCCAACCAGCATCTGTGTGTGTGTGTGTGTGTGTGTGTGTGTGTGTGTGTGTGTGTGCAGTGTTAACCACAAATATAATATGTGCGATCCTAAATGAGGATCCTGATACTAAGAAAAGATACTAGGGTAAACTGAGGAAAATCTAAATTACTACAGACATTAATAACATGGTGTCAGAACTGTCATTGTTACAAACATTAATGGAAGATGCTAATAACAGAGTAACTGGGGACAGGGGTGTAGTTGAGTGGTACAGCACTTGCCTAGCATGCATGAAGAACCTGATTCAATTACCAGCACCACGAGAAAAAGAATTAGGAAAACTGGGTGTATGGCCTTCATGATATCTGGGGAAGAGGGAACTTCAGTTGAGGAACTGTCTCCATCAGACTGGCCTGTGGGCATGTTTGGGAGGCATTCTCTTGATTGTTAGTTGATGTTCTAGGGCCCAACTCACTGAAAGGGATACCATCCCTAGGCAGACGGGCCTGAGCTGTATGTAAGAAAGGTAGCTGAATGTGAGCCTGGAGAGAGAGCCAGTAACATCATTCCTCTGTGGTTTCTGCTTCAAGTTCCTGCCTTGGCTCCCCTCGAGAGTGGACAGCAAGATGAAATAAACCCTTTCCTCCCCAGGTTGCTTTTGGCCATGATGTTTAGTACAGCAACAGAAAAGCAAGCTAGAACAGAACTACAGAAATTCCCCAAACCTTTTCCCAGTAATTTATAAATCTAAAACTGTCCTGAAATAAAAAGACTGTTTTAAAAATTATGCCAAAAAGACATTTATTATTAAGCTACAACTTGCAAGGCAGTGGATGGGTGGGGAGAGCCAAACAGGAGTTTTTTGAGTCTGCCCTTTCTGTCCACGTCCCTTGGGCTTGGGTTCATCTTGGCACCCCTTTGCCTGCCAGTAGAAAGAGCCACCACAGATTTATACTTCACTTTATGCAGGTGTTCATAGTTGTTCTGGACCTCCCCAGGACTGAACTTGGAGAGGCTGTAAATGCGCAGGGCCTCCTAGAGGTTGAGGCTAGAGAGACTGGAAGCAGCCACACACTGGCGCCTGGCTCATCCCTGGCCTCAGCAGCTGCCTGAGCAAGGACTGCCTTCCATCTGCATGCTCCTCATGATGATCTGAGCCAAGTACTTGGCCACAGTGGCCACAGGACACCAGGCGGGGCTTTCAGCCTATGGGCCATGCACCAGGGACTCTGTAGCTCAGAGGTCAAGATTTTTTAAAAAGTTTTGTCTAAAGAAATGTCTTGCCGGGCGGTGGTGGCGCACGACTTTAATCCCAGCACTCGGGAGGCAGAGCCAGGCGGATCTCTGTGAGTTCGAGGCCAGTCTGGTCTACAGAGCGAGATCCAGGAAAGGCGCAAAGCTACACAGAGAAACCCTGTCTCGAAAAACCAAAAAAAAAAAAAAAAAAAAATTGGAAAAAAAAAAAAAATGTTTTTTTTTTTTTTTTTTTTTGTTGATGCTATCTTTTTTTTTTTTTAACAATGTCTTGTTTTGTAACCCAGGATATCCTCAGACTCAAGATCTTTCTGTCTCAGTCTCCCAGGTGAAGGGATTACAGGCAGATATCACCATTCCAAACCTAATTTTGTTGCTATTATTGTTTTTTTTGTGTTTGTTTGTTGACATAGAGTCTCATGTAGCCCAGACTGGCCTAGAATTCACTATGTAGCAAGAATAACCTTGAATTTCTGATTCCCCTACCTCTGCCATCATCTAAGTACTTGTATTACAAGCAAACACCAGCACATTAACCCAGGGCTCTGAGCACAAAGCAAGCACTTTCCCAACTGAGTTCTACTCTTTTGAAAGTGGTAGCTTAAAGTCAAACACATCTTAAGAGTCCTGGCTCTATCTAGAGTCAACCATGTGACTTTATCCATCTGTAAAGGGTTAAAATCACTCCTATAGTGCAAATCAATGATCATTCAAAGAGTTAAAATAGTGGACGGCTGAGAGGGCTCAGCAGCTAGACACTAGCTATCAAATTGAACAATCCAAGTTCATGCTCCAGGACTGGTAAGGTAGAGGGCGAGAGCTCTCATCTAGGTTGTGGCCTGAACCCCACACGTGCCTGTGTTCCTGAGTGGGTGCACACACACTAAACGTAATACCGTTTTTAAAGTCCAGATAGTTCAGCCGGAGGAGGGTGTAAGAGGACATGCCACATAGGCTCTTAGAATATTAGCGATTATCATATTCCAACTCATTTTCATCTGTTCATTTATCATTTTGGTTTCTGTTTGCTTCCCACTAGCTCCATGGTGGCAAGCCCCCATCTATTTGTGTACAGTACTGTGTCGGAGAAATGCTGGCCACTGCTAGGGCCTAGTATGTGTTTGTTAAATGGACTCCCTCCCCCCACCCCAATCAGAGCATCCTAGGAAACCATCTTTGACCTAAGCCCTGTGCCCAAGCCCAGAGCACCTCCACCCCCAAATTGTGGCTAGAACAAAGACAGCCAGGCCACCTGCCTGCCTCAAAGATGCCTATGTAAGCCTTTGTTCTTAAAGTACCCTGCCTCACCCCACAAGTATCAGCACCTGCTCCTTTTCGAACCGGCAGGATTTGGGCAATGACGCCTGATAAGCCAGGCCCACAGGACCACATGGCCTCTGAACTCTGACAGGCTGAGAAATGGCCAAGATCAGCCCAGCCTATCCCCAAAGCCCCACCTTCCTCACAGGCCTGCCCATCTCTATGGTCTGGCCCAGCTCTGTCTGTGCCACCAGGCCTGACCGTTGGCTAGCTAATGTCCCTCTGTCCCTGAAGTAGGTTTCCCAGATGTTACCAAGGAGACTTGCATCCTGCCCAGGGTTGCCAAAGCAACCAGCTCAGTGAGAAGCAGCCCCTCAGCCTCTAGCCTGTGGGTGTGCAGGTCCAGGAATGAGATAATCACAGATTAACAGGAACCAGCCCCAGCCAGCTGCACACCAGGGCAAAGGCAAACCCTGGCATCCGCTCTGCAGTGCCCAATTCCTGATCCCCTCCCCCCTTCCTCCATCTGTTCCTGCCTTTGCCTGTCTTGCCTCTACCTTGGACTCTGTAAAGCCAATGGCTGGTCTTGATGTGCCAACTAAGAGAGTTACGCTACTGGCTGTGGGTCAGTGGCCTTATAAGAAGATGTGTGTACACACTGAGGAAGGGCCAGTTGAGGACCCAATAAGAAGGAGGCGTGTACAAGACAAGAAAAGGGCTCTGACCAGAACCTACCCTGGTATAGACTGCCAGCCTTCAGCTGTGTGAGAGACACATTGCTGCTGTCTAAGCCTTCGGACAGTGGTATTCTGTTATGTATTGGTATTGGTTGCCTGGGCAGACCGTTCCAGGAACAATGAAAAGTCCCAGGAAGGAGAAATGCCTCTAAGACTATTCTTCTCTTCTCCCTTGTGACCTTCCATGTCCTAGGGCAGAAACTCAGAGAAGAAAACACCAGCCTTACATTTACTGGGAGAGTGAATGAATTCATCTTTATTGAAGGCACCATGATAAATAGGGCTTCATTTCTTAAACATTTTTTGTTGTTTTTATTTGTGTGTCTGTTTGAGTACATGCTGCATGTGAAGGCAAGGAGGCTATAAGAAAGAGCTCTCGGAGCTGGAGTTACAGATAGTTGTGAGCTACCCAACATGGCTGCTGAGGGCCAAAGTCACTGAGGAAGTTGTGAGGGGCTGGAGGTTGGGGATTCTGAACTAGCGAGTCATCCTAGATATACTTTGGCTTACAAAGGGAGGGACCATCAAGAGCTTTCTTACACTTTCCTCCCTCTGGGGCTCTGCCTTGTCTCTTTCCTACAACTGAAGAGAAAACCAACCCAAGAGAGGGCAGTGGTTACAGTGGTGTGGTGGTTGAAACAGGAACGGCCCCCACAGGCTCAGATATTTGAATGCGTAGTCACCATGGTGTGGCACTATGTGAGACGGATTAGGAGGTATGACCTTGTTGGAGGAAATGTGGCCTTGTTGGAGGAAGTTTGTCCCTAAGGGTGGGCTTTGAGGTTTCAACAGCCCATGCCAGGCCCAGCTCAGCCTCTCTCTCTCCCCCACCCCCACCAACTGCAGATCAGGACGTAGCTCTCAGCTACTGTTCCAGTGTCTGCCTGCCTGCCTGCCATGCTCCCCACCATGATGATCATGGACTAACCCTCTGAAGTTGTAAGCAAGCCCCCAATCACATGCTCTCTTTTATAAGCGTTGCCTTGGTCATGGTGTCTACTCACAGCAATAGAACAGCCACCAAGACAAGCAGCAAACTCTAACATCTAAGGACCCTGGGTTTGAGTTCCAGCTCCAGGCATCTCTTCCCCAACCACCCTCAACCCCAAGATGGGTTCTCACTCTGTAGACCAAGTTGGCCTCACACTCAGAGATCTGCCTGCTTCTGCCTCCTGAGTGCTGGATTACGGGTGTGCACCACTGTGCCCATTATCTTTTTTATTATTAAATGTATTTATCCATGGGAGGGTGTGTCACATCACGGTGTGAAGGTCAGAAAACAATGTGCAGGGTCAGTTCTCTCCTTCCACTCTGTGGGTTCTGGATCAAGTCATCGGGCTTGACAGCAAACACCCCATCTTCCCTTCCATTCATTTCTAACAGATCTAGGAAAGGTTACTCAACTTCTCTCAGCCTCTTTCCCCCATCTAGAAAATGCCTTGGTGTACTGTCAGGAGAGTATTGATGGAAAAATCTACATAGAAGTTCTTGGCAGACCGTCACCACCCAATCCATGACTGCTGCTGTAAATATTACTATGGCAATTAGCAAACAGAAGTTAAAGGTAAAGCTGAACTGGAAACTGACAGAGGAGGTAGGTGGCTGTTCATCCCAGCCTCTCTGACATCTAGGGTGACCAAGGAGGCCACCAGGCACCCCTGGCCTCTGTGCTGCACAAGGGGGTGGGGTGGGTGGATGAGCTCACATAGTCTGCCAACGTCATGGCAACTAAGGAAGGAGCCCAGACAGCCATGGAAATGTCTGAGTTCGCTGAAGAATGGAAGCTTTGATTATCTGATTCTGGCTGTGGCAGCCACTGTGGATGGTGGAGGACCAAGGATAACAGTGGAATCGCTCTCAGGACAGAGGCAGAAGATAGCAGCTGAGCCAGGTGTGATGCTACATGCCTGTAATCCCAGGATTCAAGAGGCTGAGGCAGGAGAACTGTCATGAGTGTGAATGCAGCCTAGGCTTCATGGGCCAATCTAGGCTACAGAATAAGACCTTCTCTTAGAACATACAAGGGCTGGTGAGATGGCTCGGCAGGTAGACACTTGCCACCAAGCCTGACTGCCTAAATTGGATCCCCAGGACCCACGTGATAGAATAAAACTGACACACATTCTCCCTCCCTCCC
>CABHPH010158449.1:0-65616 GCA_902168325.1 Peromyscus nudipes | reverse complement strand
TGTTAGGACATATTCTTTATCTGAGTGGCCTTCAATTTATTTCTTTCTTTCCTTCCTTCCTTCCTTCCTTTCCTCCTTCTTCTTTCCTTCCTTCCTTCCTTCTTCTTTCCTTCCTTCCTTCTCTCTCTCTCTCTCCTCCTTCCTTCCTTCCTTCCTTCCTTCCTTTCTTTCTTTTTCTTTCTTTCTTTCTTTCTTTCTTTCTTTCTTTCTTTCTTTCTTTCTTTCTTTTTTTCTTTTTTGGTTTTTCAAGACAGGGTTTCTCTGTGGAACAGCTCTGGCTGTCCTGGAACTCACTTTGTAGACCAGGCTGGCCTTGAAATCACAGAGATCCACCTGCCCTTGCTTCCAGAGTGCTGGGATTAAAGGCATGTGCCACCATCATCTGGCAGCGTTCGATTTCTTAATTAATTTGAGATTGGACTGTATGGATGGAAATCACACAAATGACTAGCACTTCACACAGATCATGGACTCTGGCACAAGAGAGAATATGCCTTTATGTTCATTAGTTCTGTTCTGAAATCACCAAATGGACACATCCACAATCAGACTCATCCACATACAGATGGCACACAAGGCCAGAGCAGAACACGTGGTTTAATCCGTACAAGGGGTTGTAGTTTTTACATTGAGCATTTCAAGGAAATTGGTCAGCCCTTACTACCTTTCCTTGTCTTAATGCCAAGGCAAGCCAAGTCTGATTGTCTGTAGTTGCAGTTGCTCACATAGGAGGAATGCTGGAATTCTCAAGTTAAGACCAATATAAGCAGTCTAGGAAGACCCAGTAATGATGAGAGGGGAGGGGAGCGGTCGGGAAGGGAAAGGAGTAATGGAGAGGGGAAGGCAGAGAAGGGAGAGGAGAGGAGTCTGTCAATGCTGAGATATTTATCTTATTTGACCTTTAAGATCCAACTGTTTTATCTGAACCCTAACTATCCAACCTCCTGTGACTCTCCATAGACCTCATTGGTAGTCAATCTCATTCTTTTTGCTGATAATAACAAATACTGCTATATTTTTGAGCCTTTTCATCATTAAGCATACCATGATGTTGTGACATCTCTTCAGGTTTTGTTTTCCATGCCTCAGTAAAAATGTATACTTTCTAACATATTGAACTTTTGTTAATGAAGCTATTTACTGCAAATCAATATGATGTCCTCACAAACTGATATTGATGTAACAATTCTTTTTCTGCCCCAACAGCCAGCTCCCAAATAATAACATGGAAACTTCTTATTATGAAAGATGGGCCAATAGCTTAGGCTTGTCCTAACTAGCTCTTACAACTTAAATTAACTCATTTATATTAATCTACGTTCTATCATGTGGCATATCCATCTTGCACATCCTGTTTCCTCTCCATGTCTCCTGGCTTCTCCCACATACCTAGATTTCCCCTTGCTATTCCTTTCTCTCCCTTGAAATTCCACCTATATCTTCTGCCTAGCTATTGGATATTCAGCTTTTTATTACACCAATCACAGCAATATATCTTTACACAGTATACAAATATCCCACAACATATTGACTTACAAGTAAAAATGTGCTATGGGATAATGCTTTTGTACACTGGTTTAATAAAACACTGATTGGCCCATAGCAAGGCAGGAAGTATAGGTGGGATAAGCAGACAAGGAGAATTCTGGGAAAAGGAAGGCTGAGTCAGGAGATATCAGCCTGCCATCCAGGGAGTAACATGTAATGACACACAGGTAAAGTCACGGAAAACGTGGCGACATATAGATTAACAGAAATGGGCTGAGTTTAAGTGTAAGAGCTAGTCAGTAATTAGCCTGAGCTAATGGCTGAGCAGTTTTAATTAATATAAGCTTCTGTGTGTTTACTTGTGTCTGAGTGGCTGGAGACACAGAAAAACTTCTGACTACAAAAATGTCTTCAGGAGTCTGGAACAAAATGTTTATGAATCAAGTTTAAGACAAAGAGGGCAACACAAAGGAGAAGATGTGGTTGCAAATTCTGGTTCAATGTTGGGGGTGGGGGAGAAACTTGGGCTAAAACTGATGATCTTGAAGGGCTACAATCTTCCCTCAAGCCAGTAGGTTCCTGGTACACTGGGTCCCAATTAACTAAATCAGTGGTCTTTAAAATATTTTCCTTAAATACTCTCAGATTTTATCTATTATTTTAATTATTCTTTTCAGTGTGTACTTCTGTCATACTAATTTATCTTTAAAAGTGGAATATTATATCACATTTTAATGCCCTTAATGAAATCAGGGCATATAAACATGAGAAGGATAGAATAATCCTAACTGCAAGGAAGAGAGTTCTCAAAAATCCAGGGCACTGTGACCTGGATTTCAATGACAGTACATTTTGACCTGCACATGCTCTTAAGACTTCTGACATAAGAGGAAGGTTTTTATCCAATTTGCGGAAATTATGAAAAATAAGATATTGAACCAAAAGTAAATTTAGGGCTTACAACAGACATTTTCATGGCTGTCTTGTACATTTTTTAAAAAACAGATTTATTTTATGTGTATGAATGTTTTGCCTGCATGTATGTATGTATGTGTGCTGGTACCTGTGGAGGTAAGAAGAAGGAAGGCATCAGATCCCCTGGTACTGGAGTTATAGGTTGCAAACCATCATGTGGGTGCTGGGAACTAAACCATGGTCCTCTGCACAAGCAACAAGTACTCAACCACAGAGTAACCTCCGCAACCCCTAGTGACTGTTTTTAAGTGCTTAGATATACCGTAACCTTCACAACATATTGAAATGAGGTTTGTTTATATCCAGTAACTGCTTAGAAGAACTATATACCATAGAGATGACCTGAAATATTAATAAGTCTATTGGCACATACAAAATTACCACCTAAATGAAACTACACGGCTGTAATTGTGATTGAATCATTGTAACAAATAAGGCAGGCATGAGGATATCCCAAAGGGAGACAATTGTACATTTCTCTTACTGCCGAACTGTGGAGAAAAAAACTAAAGATCATGACTTATCTCTGTACCTTTAGCCATGAAAACAGATGAGACTGGTTTAGGCAGAATCAAGAAGGAATCTGAGCCACAGAAGACAAAATGAAGCTGGAGACAAAATGAAGACCTACCTGCTAGGCTTTCATCCTTCACTAAGGTACCCTGTGGGCCCAAGTGAGGAGTCAGTGCTTTGTATGAAGCATGTTTTTAAATGCCTGTTACATTATTGACTGTCAACTCATCTTTAACATACAGACCTTTGGGGGGTTTAAGTTCCAAACCACAGTAGCCTCTGGACACATTACCTAACCACTCTTCCAAGTCCCAGTTCTCAACATTGTTACATCAAGGAGTAAATGTCACTCAACCCAATGAACTGATTGTGTGTGTGCATTCCTGTTTGTTTGACCCACATGCTTTTCTGCCCTTGATTCCATCTGCTTTCCTTCTCTCAGAGTCTGGGAATTTGGGTAAAGCTAGAGGCCACACTGTTAATGTATTGCTATAGTTTATCTTTACTGAGTTTTACACTAAATTTTTAAAAATTATAATGAACGGTATGATTTTAAATTTATACTATTTAAGCAGGGAAACATGGGAAATGTCAAATATAAATGAACAAAGAGAATCTTGAAATAAGTTTTGAAACATATAGACAAGTTACATTTTCTAAATCTAAATCTCACCATCTCATGTAAAGGTGAGGATAATAAAACACATATTTCAAAAATACTGCTAGAATCATACTGCTTGGCTTTAAAGTCAGTCTCTACAATCTGATAGACATGTGACCTTGGGGAAATTATAAACATAAAAACTTCCATGGGCATACCCAAACACACTGTGTGTCTGATATTTGCCTTCTTAAAAATATTCGTGAATTTGTCATACTGTGTCTAAGAGTTTGTCTTGATTATAGTGATAAGAATGTCCAAATTTCAAAAGTATTTGCACATGTGAAATCAAGAAGTACTGTATTAATCAGGGTTCTCTAGAGTAGCAGCACACACACACACACACACACACACACACACACACACACACACGGGATTTATTAGAATCTAGAATCACAGGCTAAGGTCCAACTAATCCGACAATGGCAGGCGATGAATGGTAAGTCCAAGAATCCAGAAGTTGCTCAGTCCACGAGGCTGGATGTCAAGCTGGTCTTTAGTAGATCCTGGAATCCTGAAGAAGCAGACTCCAGTGCAAGTGAAGGAACAGACGTGCCAGCAAGGTGAGAGGAAGCAGGCAAAGAGCAAAAGCTTCCTTCCTCCATGTCCTTATATAGGCTCCCAGCAGAAAGAGTGGCCCCTATTAAAGGTGTGTCTTCCCTCCCCAAGATTAGGACTAGAAGTGGATTCTTCCACTTCAAACCAAGCAGAAAATCTCTCACAGGTATGCCTTCCATTTCTGGATTTTAGTTCATTCCAGATGTAGTCAAGTTGACAGCTAAGAAGAGCCATCACAAGTACTAAGACACACCACCATTTTTACCACCTCACCAACTCTGGGAACATGCAGTCTCCTAGTCAAAGAAGAGCGCTGTCTCCTCTCTCCCTCAGTCCCATCCTTTTCTGGTATAAAGACGTGAGAAAGGGCTTGGAGCAGAGAAAGGCAGAAAAAGAAAATGTTCACTATGGGCACTGGAATTCGAGTTCCATGATACTTTTCTATTTTTTTTCCCAAAAAATATTTTAAAACCAGAACCAGTTTAAGCTTCCAATTGTACAATTTGACAGATTTTATCAGCTCCCAAGATATTTCCCAACTGGCTTTAATCCAACCACATAACACCAGGGTCAGAAAAGTAAACTTATAGCCCAATAGGCAACAAATCTGGCAAGGAAATGCCTGTCTATTCTATTGTAGTTAGTGCCAAAACTTGTAAGCGGTTTCCCTAGAGACCACTCCCCTGCATCACCGAACAAAGGAGTCAGTTCAATGCCCCTCCCCGTTGCTTTTCAAAAAAGGAGGAATGGTGTCTCTGTAACAATATACTCCTTTCCTAGGACAGCACCGTCCCACAATCTTCCTTACCTATCACAACAGAGGCCACAACAGAATGATACTCTCTTCAAACCAGACTCTATCAGTAAACCCTGGATATTCAGGGAACTTTGCATTTCCCAGAGTCACTTCATTATTATGGGTAGATTTATTCAGGACTGAGGGTTAAACCTAGAGCTGAGCACACGGAGGCAGATGCTATCCCATTGTTATGTACCCACAGTTCCCTTCAGTCTTTTATTTCAAGACAGGATTGATTATATTGAGTTTTTCAGGCTAGCTGGGGATTACAGGCCTCAGCTAGCAGGCCCAGCACTGGTTGATAATCTTGACATCAGAAATGCCAAGTCTTTTGCCTTTTCTTTAAAAGGCTCCTTTCTCCAAACAGATCCCTCAACTGAACTTTTATTTAAATAACCTTTTAAGTGCACTTAAAGTAAAATAAAAATTTCACTCTTGTTCTTTTAAGAGCCATACACCTCAAGAAATCAATCACACATTGACTGGAAGCCATTTACCCTAGAATTAGTGTCCGGATTTTCTACTCCACAAGCAAGCTAATTTTGATGGGACGGCTGTATCTGCTCTATCACTAAGCTCTCTTAATAATCTAAAAGACCTTCTTCTAGGCAAAACCATGAACAGAATATCAAAGCTGAATCACCATCGCATGACTTTGTTTAACAAAACTGTCCAGGGCACAGTGGCATACTCCTGTGATGTCAGTACTAGGGAAGTAGAGGCCAGGGGGATCAACACAAGTTTGAGGCCATTCTGAGCTACCTGCCTCAAGAATAATTAATCTATTAAAAATTTTAAAGTAAATTTCATGAAAAACAGAGAGTTTATTTTGACCATTTTCGAAAGAGAAGTAATAATAATAATAATAATAATAATAATAATAATAATAAACAACTATTATCTTCAATTTTAGCAATGAGTGGTTAGCATTAATCAGGCCAAGTCTCTAAGATACTCTCAGACTCAGAAAACTTGAGGATAGACTCAATGCTACACAACAGTTATTATATAGCAAAACTGGACATGATTCTGTCTCATTTAAGGACTGCTGAACTTAAGATAAATCTCACCCCCAATCTTGTTATAAAATTGACACCACTTGTCAATGTTTTGTGGAAACAGAACCTTTGCAGTATGGATTCTGAGGCTCCCCACACTCCTACATCACCTGGTGATTACCCTAAATCCTGTATTACCCAAATCACCAAGATTCCATTAGGCATTTCAAAGTTTCAGATCTAGAGCACTATTAAACACATGTTTTCGAATATTTGGTTGCAAACAGCCTTCCCACATTTTAAAATAAATAATGAAAGCTGGAAGAAACCAGTGTGTACCCCTAAATTATCAGCGATCTTGTTTCGGTATCTTGTCTAGTTCACAGCTTCTAAATCAACCTTGTATCTCCACGGCAAGAAAGCTAAGAAGAGACTTACATGTATTAGCACCCACTGCACTTGTGGGTAATGTGCTAGCTGCTGTTACTGGGTTCAGGTGGTTCTAGTAGAAGGCCCACAGTTACAGATCACATGTAACAAATACATTTGTGAGGGGTGAAATGGGAAGCAAACCTTCATCGTTACACTCTCTAAAATTTACAATGTTCTTATGTTAACTATTTTTCAAAATTATCTTAAAAATCGTAGGCAAAGAGGGGTGATTATCATAAGAGAAGAAATAAGGGGGTAGGCAGTAGCAGAAACACCCGAACTCTGTTTTTCCAATTCCAGCATAGTGTTTTCCTTACCCCATCAATAACTCCAACAAGTGCCAGGTGGTCAGGTCTCCAAAGACAGGGAAAGGGTTAATGAAGGCAGCAATGATGTATTATCTGCCACTCCAGAGCACTTTTCAAATGCTACTACAGCTTCGGGCTGAACTCAGGGTTGTTGGGAGTTTTTGTTTTTGTTTTTTAACTGTTTTAATTTTCTGGACTGGGATTTCTTTTTTGCACTTCAAAGATATTATGAAGATAAAATTAAAGGATTTTTTTTAACCCATCATTTCTTACTGACTTATCTCCAGCCTCGACCTCTTTGCCTCTCTTGCCTACGAGCTAGAGACAAGTTTCTTCATACCCACAGCTATATCAGAGAAGGCAGCTACATACACACAACAGACATTAAACAGCTCATTTTAAAATTCTTTATCACATCTATTATTCTCAGAAGATGAACAATAAAAAAACAAAAACCACTTTCACAAAACAACACATTAATATGTAAAAAACTGAACTAGTCATTTCTTTATAGAAAAGTAGTACCCGAGAGAGCTGACCTGCCAAAGGGACGTGAAGTGGGCAAACTGCTGAGGAAATTCCATCATCAATGTCACCCAGAAAAGAGAAGGCGTGGCACAGCAATGCCATTATGCAAATACTCAAATTTGCTTCAGGATCTGAGCTAATGAAATCTACAATTTAATTCATGTTCCCTTAATTTACGAGAAAACTATACACATTTGATAAACAGTTATAGCTGCATTATCCAAATTATCTTCATCCCAGTTGGTTAATTATAGTCTTATCAAAAAACTTTGTAATTAGGTGGCTTTGTTGCCTATTTTGCAACTTAAAAATGTGTGGTTCACCTGAACAACTAAAAAACAAGAGTGGCACTTGTCAGTTTAACAGAAAGTTAGCTCAAGGGTTTTTTTTTTTTTTTTGTCATATTATTAGAAACTAAGGTATTACACAGTGATGCTTTAAAAACAGCAAAACTATATATATGTTTTTTTATATAAAAACAAACATCAATATAACACAAAGATACCAGTGTTTAAGACTAAAGCCAACAGCCTTGATGTATTAAGAAGGGGCCAGTTCATTTCACTAAGATATCTTTCACAGCTGCTATAATGTGTCTGGCACTGATTCCAAACAGGTCCAGCAATTCACTAGGTTTCCCACTTCGAGGCACTTCTGTTACTGCAAGCTGATGAACGACGATGTCAGGCTCTCTGGAGACAGCCGCACACACAGCTTCCCCGATGCCCCCTTCTCGGTAGTGATCTTCCACGGTGATGATCCGGCCACCCGTGGCTTTGGCACTGCAGAGAATGGTGGCGGCATCCAGAGGTTTGATAGTGAATGGGTCAAGGACACGAATAAAAATACCTTCTTGAGCAAGCTTGTCAGCGGCCGCTAAGGCTTCATGTAGAGTAATCCCTGCTCCAATAACCGTCACCTTGTCATCTGCACTGCGGCGGATCACTTTGGCCTGTCCAATCACAAAGTTTTCTTGTGCAGCATAAATAACTGCAGTTTTTGGCCGGGTGGTCCGAATGAAGCACATTCCCTTGGTGTTGGCTGCCAGATACACAGCGTGTTCTGTGGAGACAGCATCACTTGGGTAGAAAACCGTGCAGGTGGGGATGCTTCTGAACATGGCTAGATCCTCCAGGGCCATCTGGGAAGGCCCATCTTCTCCAATAGACACCCCGCAGTGGGAACCAACAAAGTTGATGTTGGTTTGGGAGATGGCTCCCATTCGGATCTGATCAAAGGCGCGGGTCAGGAAGGCGGCAAAGGTACTAACAAAAGCGATAGTCCGTCCTCGCGTGGCACAGCCCAGGGCCACACTTACCATGTTCTGTTCAGCAATAAAGCACTCTATGAAACGCTCGGGGTGTTCTTTCTTGAATATCTCGGAAAAAGTAGAGTTTTTTGTGTCGCCGTCTAGCACAATAACTCTTTTGTGAGTGTGGCCCAACTTGGACAGAGCCAAGCCACATGCTTCTCGGGTGGCTACCTTGTCACCCAGTTTGTAAGCAGGCAGAGAGGTCATCTTTATACCGGAGATGCTGATCTGGGGTGAGTCTTCAATAGGGGGCTTTGGTGTGAGATTTCTGTTTGTCTGTATCTGACTCTCAATTACTTTGACAATTCCATCAGCGCTGTCTTTCGGCATGGGCTTCCCATGCCAGTTTTCCGCATCCTCAATATTTGGAATACCCCGACCCTTGAAGGTCTTGGCAATCAGGACAGTGGGTTTGTTCTTGACTTGGGCGGCTTTCCAAAAGGCCTGGCAGAGAGCTTCGACGTCGTGGCCGTCCACCACGTAGGCGTTCCACCCAAACGCTTGGCAGCGCTTCTCATAGATGTCCGTGCAGTGCGCTAGGGGCGCGGTGCCACTCTGTCCCAGGCGGTTCACATCGAAGATGGCCACGAGATTGTCCAAGTTGTAGTGGGAAGCAAAGGCCAAGGCCTCCCAGACGGAGCCTTCCGAGGCCTCGCCATCCCCCATGAGGCAGAACACGCGGTAGCTGGCCTTGTCAAAGTACTTGCTGGTGTAAGCCATTCCACAGGCAGCACCCAGGCCCTGCCCGAGGGACCCTGTCGCCACGTCCACGAACGGGAGCCGAGGGGTGGGGTGGCCCTCCAGGTCGCAGTGGACTTGGCGCAGGCTGAGCAAGTCCGATTCGGAGAGGCCGCCCACCTCCACCCAGACGGCATAGAGGATGGGCGCCGCATGGCCCTTGGAGAGCACGAAGCGGTCGTTGTCGGGGTGCTCTGGGTCGGTCTGCTTGTACCTCATGGCGTGGAAGAAGAGCACGGCCATGATCTCGGCCGCACTGCAGCACGACGTGGGGTGGCCCGAGCTGCTGGCGCACGTGGCCCGGATCGAGTGGATCCGCAGGCGGTTGGCCACGTCCCGAAGCACCTGCAGGGTGTCGGGGTCCACCTTGGCACCGCTGGCCGTGGCCATGGCTGCAGGCTGGCTGGCTGTGAGGTCGCCCGGGAGCACAGCAAGCAGGTCCCTTCCCAACCCGATCCGCGACCGACCGTTGGGGGAAGCCTGCGCAGGCGCCGGTGGTCTGCAGCAGCGCATGCGCAGCTGCTTTGTCTTGCACGGCGTCACAATGCCCCCATTCTGGATTTGTAATGTTTACTTTTTCACTTGGTTCAACATTACTAAAAATAATTCAATATCACTTTACCTATCCTTAAGGCGGAAGTTCAAAATGGGATAAATGTCCTTATACTGGTGTATTATGGCTCAGGGGGAAAAATGTTTTACTATTGTGCCCTTTCCACCTAGCTCTAACATTTCCATTTTAAAAATAATTTGATTTTTACGTGTATGGGTATTCTGTCTGGTTGTGTGTCTGTACACCACTTGCCTGGAAGACCTTCAACCCCCTGGAACTAAAGTGACAGGTGGTTGTGAGCTGCAGTGTGAGTGTTGGGACTCGAAGCCAGGTCCTCTGGAAGAGCAGCCAGCTCTCAGTTGCCATTTCCAGCCCCTACTGTCTCCATTTGAAAGGGCACGTGTTAATATAAATTAGACTGACAGAAAAGATTCTAAGATTTGATGAAGGAATGTCGAAGTTGGACAAGTCCCCAAAAGATCAGCACAGCTTTACCTTTGCTTACCTTTTTAGAAAAAAAAGAGAGAGAGAGAGAAAATAGAAGTTTCATAGGCTAGGGCTGCAGAAAAGAAGATGTACATTAGGAGGAAAAATACAGCTTCTTGTAGCAAACCAAGCGGGGGCTGGTAGGAGAGCAGAGAATGAAACTCTGGAAGCTCACCATCGGCTGAGGAACTCTACCCTACAGAGCTGGTGAGCACATTAGTATAAACTGAAGTATGGCACCCCGTTCCAGTGCGGGGGCAGGGGTGAGAGAAATAGGAACTACTTAGCATTTCTTTCAAATTCCCAAATTCTTCCATTCATTTAAATCGTGGCACAACATTTTCTAAGGTAATAAGTTTTTGACATTTGTAAAGGTCGGTTTTCTTAAGCAAAGAATTTGGTCTTGGAAATTTAATACTCTAGATAATGAGTGTGGATTTCTCCTGCCATTCTGTGAGAATATATGGATTTTTTAGTAGTACATAGAAAATAGCGTTTCCTACATTATTTGTAAAATTATTATAAATTGGTCTGATATTTTTAAGACATCTGGAAAGTTTATATATAATACGAGTTATTAATTATTTTCAGTAGGCGTTTTAATATTTTAAAATATATTTCAAAGTACACAATTACTGATCATTAGCGTATGAAGCATGCATTACCATTTAATAGTGGATTAACCATTATGGCCATAAATATCACTTAGATTAAAAGTCAAACAAATAAATGATAAATCCTTTTATTTTCCTACTTTAGAAGTGTCTGTCAGTGAAATAAGATCAACCGGGAACTTTTAGGGCAGCATTAAAATAATTTGATTGTTTTGGAAAAGAGCGTGTGACTCGTTTTAGAGATTGTTCCAGAGCCAGTCAAAGGTTTTCTACAAATAGGAAAAGGTTCTTTATTTACTTCTGTTGACTTATCAGCAAAAAGTAGAGTTTAACAGACTTGGGTGGCCTTGGGTGGGCACAGTGAGTGCGTGGATGTCAGAGACAAGATAAGAGAGTTGGTAAACAGAGCAATACATGTCCAGTGTGGTGACAACCTCTGAACATCTGTTAAACAGTTAAGAATAACCTTGGAGGCAGACAGCTGTAGAGATGGTCAGTGGTTAAGAGTGCATACTGCGCTTCTAGAGGACCAGAATTCAGTTTCCAGCATACAGTCTCCTCCAAGTCCAGCTCCTGGGGATCGAGTGCCCTCTTCTGGCTTCTTTTGGCATTCCACTCATGTGCACAAACCCACATTCAGGCACAAACATGTACACATATTTCAAAACAAAAATGGTGTGGAAAGAGGGCTCAGCAGTTATGAGTGTTTTTGATCTTCCTAAAGGACCCAAGTTCAGTTCCCAGCACCCACACCAGGTGATTCACAACTGGCTGTAACTTTAGCCTCAAGGGATCTGATATTCTCTTCTGGGGTGCAATACCTACCCTCTCTCCAAACATCATATGTGTGAGTGCACACACAAACACACCAAATAAAATATTTAAAAATAAATAAAAATAATGAAATCTTTTAAAAAGACCAACCTTCCATCTGACTCCTGTGTTAAAATCTGTTAAAATGGAACAACACATTTCTTGCTTTTTCTTTAAAATTATTGAAAAGTTTCCATACCCGATATTAAGCCTCTCTGCTGACACAGTAATCCAAATCAAATTTAATTAAGAAAAAGTCCAGTTTTAATGAGTAAATCACTCCCAGATGATTTTTTGGTCACCAGAGAGGAGGCAGGGAGAAAAGACGGAAAAAACCACATGACCTTTCCCTGGGGGACAGTTTAAATACCCTGTAGGTGTGGTTTTGAGTATCTCTGGGGGAGGAGCTGCCATTTGGCAGGTTTTCTGAGATGAAGCAGGGTTTGGGGGGAGAGAGAGAGATGAGGAAGGGGAGCTGAAGTGGAGCTTCCACCCGAACAATTATCATTATGCTTTTCCTCACAGTATGCAGAAGTATTTGTTGTGGTGCCTACATCCCACGAATATAAACCCTGGCAGGATCAATAATACAAATAGCTGTGAAGGGGAAGATGGGAAGCAGAAATCGATCTGTGTAAGTTCTACGGAGCAGCAGCACAAGAAACAGCACCCAGTTTCTGACACTCAGGAGGCTGAGTTTAGAAGGTTTAGAGGTTGGAATCCCTGAAGTGTTACAACTTGTCCAAACTGCAGAATGTTCTTCAAGAGAATCTCATAAAGACTAATGGCAGCTGCTTCTGCCTCTTCCATTTGAATTCCATTAGCACAGAAGGCAGAGCACGTGGGCTGGCCAGATCCATTAGAAAGCATTTCGATTCCTTTTGTGTGGGGTGGGGATGGCAGTGATATGCTCTACCTATCCTTCTGGATTCTCATTTTGATAATTAGTGTAGGCATTACTGTTATTTCCTTTCCTACTTTCGCTATCGTGTGTAAATGATATTTTGAGGTATGGGTTGAAGAGGTTAGAAGGAGAATTACAACATATATAGAAACTATGCCAAACTCCCAGCAGCAAAGGATAATCGTAACTGACAAGCACGCGTGGGTATGCCGAGCACATGGAGGGCTGCAAAAGCCAAAGATGGCGGGGAGAGGAAGTGAACCGGGCGGGGACCTAACTTGTTTACCAAAAATCATGATTGGCTCTTGGGATCAGGAGAGATGACAGAGGTGCCTGGCCTCCTCGTGATCATCATGCTGAGCTATGCCCAGAGAGGCTCGTGGATACGTGACCTTTGTTGTGATTGGTAGAAGGAAAGCTGGCTTGTGGTTTGGTGCATTACAAAGTGCCAGGCAGATCTCTGTGAGTTCAAGGCCAGCCTGGGCTACCAAGTGAGTTCCGGAAAAGGCGCAATGCTACACAGAGAAACCTTGTCTCGAAAAAAGAAAAAAACAAAAAAACAAAAAGCAAAGGGTGTGCTGGTGCTTAATAAAGGAGTTTCTGCTTGACATGGCTCCCCACTGCATCTGTTTGTCTCCGGGTACCAGGAGCCTGAGTGACAGGCCAGTGGTGCACTATCTCTCCTCAGTCAAGGTCTGCTGCTGGCGGTGGGCCTAATTCTTCCGTGGGGTCAGGGGAACCCCACAAGCACACAATCTCTTCTCCTTTGCTGGTCACAGGGACCATCTCATGATTCTGTTCTGTGAAAGAAGAGAGAAGCACAAGTCTGCTTTACCTGAAAATAATTTCTATAAAAAAAAAATCTAATTGAGCTGTTGGCCAAAGTGTTCCCATGGAAATCCCCAAACAACCCAGGCTATAGATTGCTCTCCACAAACTGATGGCAAGGCCCCATTGCTGAAGACAACACCTACCCGACTCTCTGAACATGGAGATGCTGAGCCAGTCCCCACATAAAGCCTTCACCCCTGTGTTCTACCATTTATGGTACAGGAAGGGTACTTTGCAAGCTACCAAAAGAGAAATGTAAATACCAAGTCAGCCATAAACTCTTTGATCTACAGTAGTGTCCTGCCTGCAAGACATGCTAGGGCAATCATGGCACAAAGCTTGTGGGAGTCACCAACCAATGTCTGACTTGACTTACAGCTCACTCTGCAAGATGGAACCCCATACCTGGCACTGCTTTGGTGACCAAGGACCTGAGACTAGATAGCTCAGGGACCTAGTAAAAACAAATACTATTGGTCCAAAAAAACAAAAACAAACAAACAAACAAAAACTGTAGCAATAATATGACTCCTGATGGTAGTCTGCTATGCTCATATATCAGTGCCTTGCTCAGCCATCATCAGAGAAGCTTCCTACCACAAGAGATGGGAACAAATACAGAGATCCACAGCCAGACATTGTGCAGAGAGAGAGAGAGAGACCTTGGAACACTCAACCCTAAATGGGATGTCTCCATCAAACTTTTCCCTTGGGGCTCAGGGAACCCTATGGAAGAGGAAGAAAAAGAATGTGAGAGCCAGAGGGGATGGAAGACACTAAAAAAAAAAAAGTCTTCCAAATCAACATGATCAAAGCTCATAGGGACTCAGAAAGACTGAAGTAGCAAGCACATGGCTTGCATGGGTCTGCACCAGGTCCTCTGCCTATATATTATGGTTTCCAGTTTAGTGTTTTTATGAGATTTCTGAGTATGCAAACTAGTGAGTCTCTGATTCTTATGCATTCTCTTGGGCTCTTTTTCTTCTGTTTATTTATTTTGCCTAATTCTGATGTGTCAGTTCTTGTTTTACTTTATTATATTTTGTTTATTATGTTTTATTTTATTCTTTTTTTTGGCGGGGGATGGGGGTGGGGTGTGGTGAGGGGAGGGACAGGGTTTCTCCATGTAGTTTTGCACCTGTCCTGGAACTCTTTCTGTAGACCAGGCTGGCCTCGAACTCACAGAGATCTGCCTGCCTCTGCCTCCTGAGTGCTGGGATTAAGGGCATGCGGCACCACTGCCCGGCATTTTATTTTATTCTTATCCCTTAGAATCCTGTTCTTTTCTAATGAGAGACAGACAGGCAGTAGATCCAGATGGGAGGGATTGTAGGGAGGAACAGGGAGGAACAGAGGGAGGAGAAACCATAATAGGATATATTATGTGAGAAAAAAATCTATTTTCAATAAGGTAAACGGAGATTAAAAACATAAGTCTGCTCTGATGAGAATAATTTCTATGAAACAATTCTTGGTAGACAAGAGTAAATACAAGAATTATGATGTCTTCTTTTGATTTCTTCCCCAACCAGGACCTTCACCACAAGACGATGTGAAAAGGGCCACAGAAGCCTAAGCATAGCATGTTAGCTTGCTATTGTGGGATAATCCCTTTGTACACTGTGAAGATTTGTCTCTGTGATTGGTTTAGTAAAGAAGCTGACTGGCCAACAGCTGAACAGGACAAGGTCAGGCAGAAGAACAAGATGAAGGGCACTGGGAGGAAGAAGGGCAGAGTCAGAGGAGGTCACCAGGAGATGCAGGGGGAGCAAGACATGCTGGAGGACAGTAAAGCCAGAAGTCACTAGAAATGGGTTACTTTAAGTTGTAAGAGCTAGTTAGTAAAAGCCTGAGCGATTGGGTGAGCATTTATAATTAATATTAAGTCTCTGTGTTGGTTATTTAGGAACTGGCAGATGAGAAAGAAAAGTCCACTTACAGCATGCTTCATAGGATAGAATGGAAAGTCATGGAGACTTCCTCAGTTTCTGCATTTGCAGCCAGCCCAGTTTTACGTCAGCTTGACACAAGCTAGAGTCATAGGATAGGAGGGAGCCTCAACTGAGAAAATGCTTCCATAAGATTGGCTTGTAGGCAAGCCTATCGTGCATTTTCTTAATTAGTGATTGATGGTGGTGTGGGGACATCCCTGGACTAGTGGCTGTGGTGCTGTAAGAAAGCAGGCTGAGCAAGTCACAGAGGACAAGCCAGGAAGCAGTACTCTTCCATGGCCTCTTCGTCAGCTCCTTCCTCTAGGTTCCTGCCCTGATTTCCCTCAATGATTGTTACCTGGAAGTATAAGGAAAATGAACCCGTTCTTCCCCATGTTGCTTTTGGTTATGGTGTTTCAATCACAGCAATAGATCTTACCGAAGACAACTTGGGACCAGTACTTCCAGACTTCTTAGGGAGAGACGTTCTTGTGATTTATACAACATATAGGCTGAATCTCTATTATAGAAAGTGTTCCTAACAAATACAAAAAGAGACAACTTACGTTCAAATAACTCGGTAATCAGGGGAAGTAAACAATGATACCAGGACTCAGAATGGAAGAGAAAGAACACAAGGGAATGATGTTTGCTCAGCATTTTCAGTCTTGATGTCTGGCCGCATCCATACACCAGCAACTTGACTTCTTTGTTATGCTTTTACTGTGTCGTTGCTAGTCAATTAGCTTTTGAAAAATTTGGGACTGGATGCGCAAACACCACATATAGGAGAAACTCAAATGCTGGATTACCACCGCAGCCACCACCTCCCATCTTACATGGATGGTTGATACAACATTAAATTTATATATGTATATATGTGTGTATATATATATGCTAGCTGAATATGAATATGTAGTAATGATACTTTGTGAAAAAAATTTCCTTTTCTCTATCTCTAGATAGTAATCTTCAAACAGGTCACAACAAATGTCTTAGCTTCTGAAAAGAAAATAGTGAAAAGTAATAGAAACTAATACTTTTTTAAAAATCCGAATTCATATATATATACCAATTATATTGGATTATAAATTAGTATGATCAACTTCAAATACTTCTGCAAGACATTTTAATTCACACTATAAACGCTCTGGCCAGGTACTCCTCCATTCTATGGCTTACCTAATATATCCTAACCCTTAGAGCAAATTCAATTCCCAGTGGAGATTTTATTTTGTCTAAAACAATTTTATCAATTTTATTGAGTTATGAGTTGAAAGTGTTAGTGACCTTAACCCATTTAGTCAGCATTCTTATTAATTTTGGCAAATGTTCGTGTTTACTTAACTTCTATCATAAAGAAAAATGCATTTTTGTTTGATTCTTTCTATCCTCCCATCCCCTGTGGCTTCTGCTGCCTTCATTTTCTCTCCCTTGGATTCCTGTTCCACCTCTGAGGCTCTGCTCCTTGCTGCCCTGTGTGCCTGCCTTCTTGATCTGCCCTTTGGGAGGTTTCATCACTGTCTTCAGTTCCTCATTCTGTTCTTCTGCAGTGTCCAGTCTGCTGAGAATCCCAGCCGTGGCACTTCCCATTGAAAATATCGTGTTTTACTCGCTAGACCTTACAGTGGTTTCTTCTTCATATTATTCTCTAATCATAACATGTCTTTTTATCCTCTTAGCATATTTTAAAAAGCCTTTTTATTAAAAGTCCCTATCTTCATTGCTGTCTTTCTAGATGTGTTTGTATTGACTACTTTATTCTGTGGTAATGAATGGTGCTGCCTTGTCTTTAGTGTTTGACGTTGTCTAGGGATTTTCTGCTTTGTTCTAAGAACAGTTGGACTTTCTCTTGGAGGCAACCAGGTGGTGTGTTAGTGACTCTGGAGTTTGCCATCCTTTGGTGTTAGGCTAGCTTCTCCACAAAGCATGCCCTCTTCAAGAATCCTGTACTCTGCATTTTGCCCCGTGTGAATTCTGGGAACTGCTCAGGTATTACTGCTCTCAAGTTTTCACTCGTCTGGCCTTGCAGAGATTGACTTCACACAGGGTAGCACCTTAACATTGCGTGGAGAGCTCTGTCTAGACAGTTTCCTCTTGGTAAGCACTGTTCTTCAATTTTCTACCCAGTGCCACGCCTGGGTTTAGGTCTCAATGAAGCTGAGCATGGCTCTGGTGCTCTTCTTGACACACCCTCTTTGGTGAGGCAAGTTTCCCCACTTGTTTTTCTGCTTCTGTAGATGACTGGCCTGGGTTGTCTCTTGCCCAATGTATTAAAACTGTTGGTTTTTGCTTGTCTAGTTTTGTAGTTGTTACAAACTAGAGGATCTCTTTGCAGCTACTCTATCAAAACCCCAGAATGGAGACTCCCAATGTTTTGAACATGAACACCTTACATGTGGTCTTCAGATCTCTGCAGTCCTGCTTGCTGCGCTGCTCTCTGTCAGGCTTCCCTCTGATAAACACGTGCTCCCCTTAGCAGACTTCGGAACTAGCCACACGTATTATTACTAGCATTATGGAGACCATTTAGTAATCTTCCTGTAAAAAAAAAAATGTTAGAAAGCATCTTCTTCCCCCAAGGAAAAGGGAGCTGTGGAGATGGCTCAACCTTCAAGAGAACATACCATTCTGCCAAAGGACCTGAGTTTCGTTCCCAGCACCAGGTTGGAGAGCGCACAACTGCCTTTAACTCTGGCTCCAGAGGATCCAAGACCCTCTGTGGGCACATGCACTCACACACACAGACTCCTTCCCCCAGCCTCCACAAACACATACACATGATTTTAAAAATAAAAATAAATCTTAAAAAAGAAGTATCCAAAGAAAATTCCATTGTTATGATTAGCTAGGTTTTCCAGAGAGATTTTAATACTTCTCTGTTAAATACAATGTCCTTTCAAATCTGAATGATTTTTAAAATAAGTTCTCTAAAGCGTATCAAACAGCTCCTTCCCTTCTTACAAAGGTTACTTGGGGCATTAACCTTTTCTTGGATAACTAGCGGCTATCATTATAAACACTGGCTATTATGCTCTATTGGAATTCAGTGAAATAAATCAAAATAATTATTGAGAATAGTTCCTGAGCAAGGCTACCTTCAGTATCCTTGTTCAGAACAAATGTTCACATTTTATTACTGTCCTTTGGTACATTTTTCAAGGTATATAGCTGTAGTAACAGAATGACAAGGAGGAAAAAAAGTGTGTGTGGCTCAAGAAGAATTCAGGTGTTTTTCCCTATCCCATAAATGTCCAGGGGATGGTGCGTGTTGGAGCCCACTAGGTTTCCCAGTGGCTGTACCCAGCAGGACTGCATGGGAGGTTGATTGGACCACGGGCCTGGGTACCAGGTGTTTGTAAGGGTCTAACTAGCAAGGGGGAGGTCTTTTGCTCCACCCCTTGGCATCGTTATAAACAGACCTTTGGAATAAAGTTCTGGGCCCTTGGATGAGGATCCAGGTCCACCCGAGTCTATCCTGTGTTTTCTGTCTCTTCTCTCCCCTCACTGTTTCTAAGTCTCTTCTCCCTCATTCCTCAAGGGTTCCTGGGGTAAATAATGGTGGGGTCTGGTCCCCTACAGGTAGGAGGACATGACTTGTGGATGCCTCTGTTTGCACGGCCTGAGGTCACATGTTCTTCCTGTTTCCTTCCCCACTCTTTGGCTCAGGTCTTGCTCTGATCTGTGAAGCCAAAACCATCCTGCCCATCTGGCCCACCACTGGAAGGAACACAGAATGCAGGAAAGAAACCCATTTCTTTTTCAGGAAGTTATACATTGTAATCTTCATACTCTGCTAGAGAAAACCTAATGGCCAAGCTGCACCCAGGATTGATGAATAGGGAAGTGTAGCTAGCTGGCTTCTATGTGTTAACAATTGGGGTAGGAAGTTGTGAAGAAAAGAAAATATGGTTGGACAATTCGTGGTTTCTACTGAATATGATTTTAGTAGTTAATTTGTCCATAGCTGCTTATTCATGGTATTTTCAAATTCCAAACAGTATATCTCCAAAGTTATGCTTTCATGATATAGAAACACATCCCGATTTTTCATTACCTAAGGACAGCTTATTTCTTTACCGCATACTTGACGGATGACAACCTTGTGCAATGCTCCACAGAGATGCCAGAGATACCTCTCACCCTCCAGAGGAAGGTGGGCATGATTATAGACACTGCTCTCAGGGGGTCAAGTGTGAACCGGGCAGAGGGGCTCTTTCTCAGCTCCTAAGCAGGAAAGTGTCACTGAAGAGAGGATGTCTGCCTTAGCCCTTGTGGAACAGGCAGAACTTTGCTTCCGTCAGTGAGGTGAGCACGGTTACAATGGGGAAAGAGAGCACCTAACAGGCGAGGAATGAAGGATTCAGACTGAGAACCGCTGAGCAGTAAAGCAGGAAGCCAGACCTTCAAGAGGCCTTGAAAGAGAGCCAAGTGGGTTGTTTGGATGTTTTGTTTTGTTCTCTTGAGTCTGGCTGGAGGGCAGAGTACAGTGGAAAGATTTTTATCGTCAGAGTGTCTCAATCACAGTCGTGCTTTGGAAAATTGTTCTCCTCCTGTCAGAAAAGATGATTGGGGATGATGGATGTAGGAAAAATGAGGCTTTGGGAATTGTGCATAAGTCATATGATCAAGGGAATTCTTTGTCTTGTTTTACAATTTTTTTAGGGTTGCTATTAGACATTCTTTGTATGTCAAAGCTCTCTTTTTGCCATTTTTTTGTGTGTGCACACACTCACAAACACCGAGAGAGAGAGAGAGAGAGAGAGAGAGAGAGAGAGAGGAGGTTTATTTGTATATCATGTGTATTTGAATGTGACTGCAGGTGCCATACTCCATGTACAGAGGTCAAAAGGCAACCTTAAGTATTGGCCCTATCTTCTTACCTTGTTTGAGGCAGGAAACCTTTGTTTTTCATGGCTGTGTATACCAGATTCATTGGCCTGTGGGTTTCTGGGAATTCTCTTGCCTCAGACTCCCATCTTATTGTAGGTGCTGTGTGATTACAGATGCACTCTACCATGCCTGCCGTTTCGCCATCTTGTCTTGCTTTTATGAATTATTATTTATTTATGTGTATGGGTGAATATACATATATATATGTATATATATCCATGTGTGTGGGTTCCTGAGGAGGCCAGAAGAGGGGATGGGATCCCCAGAAACTGAAGTTATAGTTGGTTGTGAGATCCAGCCTCAACATCTGGAACCTAACTCTGGTCCTTTGAAAGAGCAGCAAGTGCCCCTCCTACCCGCTGAGCCCCTTGCCACTCTCTTAGTGATGTACAAACACTTGCAGCGTCTCTTCTGTTGTGACTTCAATCATACGTTTGCATGCTTAGACCCCAGGCGATGAGCTATTTGGAAAAGATTAGGGGGTGCAGCCTTGTTGGAGGAGAGGTGTCACTGGGAGTGGGCTTTGAGCCTACAAAAGCCCACACCAGGCCCTGCTGTTTCTTCCTCTCTGCCTGCTGCCTGGGGATCAGGAGGTAAAGCTCTCAGCTACCTCTCTAGCACTGTGCCTGCTGGCATGCCACCACACTCCCCACCATGATGAAAATGACTAAGCCCCCACTTGAATACTTTTTTATAAGAGTTGTCTTGACCAAAGTGTCCCTTCACAGCAGTAGAACAGTGACTAAGACCCTCTCAGCCACCAGCTCACACATCCACATTTGCATCAACCTATCTTTAACACACAATGTCTGTTCAACTTTATGAGCAAATTCAACTGTTCTCCGTCTACTTTTCAATTGGAAAGAACTTAGAAAATAAGTGGTCTCAAAACTCAAACATTGAAGAAAAACAAAAAGATCATTCCTGAGCACTCCCTCCCTCAGTTCTAATCTTCTGGATTAAGAATAGTTTCTTGCAATTGCCTCCAGAGCATCTATATACCTTCATCCATCATTTTATTGTAAGTGGAATTTATTGTGCATAGTTTTATGCTTAACAAGACTATGGGATTTTGCACATAGGTGCAAATAGATCTGATTAATAAAAAAAACAGCAGCAAAATGTTTGTTTGTTTGTTTTTTAAAAAACGTTTAAGTTGTGCAGTGAGTTCTGAGGGTTTACGTTATGACCACAAGGTGGCACTAGCACACAGTTTATTGAGAGACGCTTTGGCAGATTGGCTTGTGTTTGGAAGAGAACAGTCATTCACAAGGAGCATGACAGTCACTCACAACCTCTAACCCAAGTGGACAGGTGTGGAGATGGGAACATCAGAGAAGCAGTTTGGAGCTATGCCTTTACGTGATGCCTCCCAGCAGCACACTGAGAAACGTGTGGAAAGCTCTGAAGAGCCGCAGTGGCTTGTAGCCGTTTATATCACAGTATTTCCTTCTGTGTGGTATCCATGGTTACCAGATGTTAGGTTCCTTCCTTGGGATATGTAAATAAGTCAAGTTCTAAATGGCTAGCAAACTACTTCCTTGTGCTATATTTAAACTATTTGGATATGTAAATTTGGGGTTTGAGCATTGGCATGCCTTTGAGTTAAATGTCTCATTCTGCACAGAAGTCAGCATAAGACCAATACATGGGGACAAGTCTTCAATTAGTTAAGATATACCATCCAGTTCCATAAGGTGTCTTTTAAGACACCTTACAATTTCTCTCCAGAAATAAAAGATCATAACCAGGTCAAAATTAAAAAAAAATGCTATTTTATATCACATGTAATATAGGGCCAGGCTTATGAAAAATATCTTGACTTCTACAACTAAATTCTGTGACAGAGTAAACCAGACTTTGCCAAAATCAATCCTGAAAAAAAAATTACCGAAGGACTAAGCTGCTGAGAGTACATTTCTAATTTCAAAATGCTTCTGGGAAGACTGAACCATAAGTGACGAGGGAGCGAGGCAGGTGGAGGCATTGCTGGATGGGAGGTGGCAGCTTCGAGGGTCTGAGGCATTTAGAAACCCACATTATGAGACAGTATCCATGGATCTCAGGGTCGGGTGAATGTGCAGGGGATGGTAACAGGATCAAGAGGAAGCGTCCTCTAGCAAGCGCCTGGCTCCGACTCTACCAGCAGAGGGCGAGCTTGCTCTATCGTTCTCTCCTCCGAAGACAGACGCAACTTGCCTTCTGTTTTCAGATTCTCCGGAAAGGCGCAGATGTGGTAACGTGGAATCTTTCTGTAACACAAAGGAGAGGACCGACCTGGTAGTTGACTCCATCAACAAGATTAGTTTACTGTAACAGGTCCAGGGCAGTACACCTGTGACAGCGGAGAGTTTTAAAAGTGGAAGAGCATGTGTCCCATGCCTGATTGGGACCGACTACTGATTGGTCTGTCTACACCAGCCATTATTTATTTATCTATAGCCGTGTATATCCAGAAGAGGAAAGGTACATATTGCTAACCTAGTATCTTAGTTAGAGTTTCTGTTGCTGTGAAGAGACACCATGGTGTGGTGATATTTTATTTGTGCTCTAACAAAGCTTGCTTGGGGAATCAGAGGACTATATTAAACGCAAGTGGTAGCACACACACCTTTAATCCTAGCATTCGGGAGGCAGAGATTCATCCGGATCTCTGTGAGTTCAAGGCCACACTGGGAATAGAGCCAGGCATGGTGACACATGCCTTTAATCTCAGCTCAGCACTAGTGGAGAGGTCTGGAGGTCTGTACAGACAGACAGGAAGTGATAGAGCTGGGCAGAAAGAGGAAGTGATGTAGCTGGGAGGAGAGGGGAAATAAGATGGCAGGGCACAGAAAGGTATATGAGGCATGAGTATATAGGAAGTAGCTCTCTTGGGCTGAGGATTTCCTAGGGATAAGAACTTGTGGTTGGCTTGTTCTATCCCTCTGATCTTTCAGCGTTCACCCCAATATCTGGCTTAGGATTTTTTTTATTAATAAGACCTTTTAAGATTCGTGTTACACTGTGATCATGGGCAGCTCTTATAAGGGAAAGCATTTAAGTGGGGCTGACTTACAGTTCAGAGGTTTAGTCCATATTGTCATGGCAGGAAGCATAGGCAGACATGGTGCGGGAGAGGTAGCTGAGAGTTCTACTACTTCTGGTCAGGCAGGCAGCAGGAAGAAAGAGAGAGACTGGCCTGGCTTGAACATCTGAAACCTCAAAGCCACCCCCAGTGACACACTGCCTCCAAGAAGACCACGCCTCCCAATAGTGCTACTCCCTTTGAGCCGGCCTATGGGGGTCATTTTTATTCAAACCACTACATCTAGCAAGGGAGTATGAAATTACTTTTAAAATGCCAATGGAAAATATTATGTTTTAGGAAAGAAAAAAATAAGGACTGGGATGTTCTACTCCTGAAACAGTGGGACCTGGGAGAATGGAGCCAATAAATGATGCTGACTAAAGTTTCATGCAATGTCCAACTTTATTCGGAGCATCAGACAGTTTAGACTATGACGATTAAGAGGAGTCACATAAGTAAAGTGTACAATACAAGGGAAAACCACACGTGATAGGCAAGTTGCACATGGCCAAAACCTATTTTTCCATAGAGGCATATAAACAGTTAACAATACCTGGTTGTGACGAATAATCTGAAGGAAACTCACTTCTAACTGCTGTACCTGGGATGGGCATGAAAGCACATTCCAAGAACAATTCCATGTTTTGAAGAAGCTGAGATCACAAGACATTTGTCTTGTTTTCTTGGAGTTTTCTCACAAGCATTCAGAAATCTCACAAGACACCATTCGTGGATGTGTTCCAATACTAGAGGAATACTTCAATTAATACAGTGCTGGCCATGCATTTGATTCCCAGAACCGACAGAAATGTAGATATCTATGTATTCCCAGCACTGGGAAGGCAGAAGCAGGCAAATTTCTGAGGCTCACCAGACAGCCAACCCAGCCCTACTTAGCAACTTCTAGGACAGAAACCCCCTTTTCAAAGGAAAAGCAGATGGCCGTAGGAAGCACAGCCTAGAATAAGCATTGGAGAAACCAGAATTGTTAAGCATACAAGTCTGTTTTCTTCCACAGAAGGAAGAATGACTCCTGGTCACCTGGAATGCTGGAGTGAGCATGGTCAAACAACCTGGCAATCTTTCACTGTTCTATTGTGAGCCAGCCTCCACCTGAATTTCCCCCAAATCCTGAGATTGGGTAGGCCCTAATCCTGGGCTTTGTCTCTCAGTGAATATAACTCATCCTTATGAAACAGATCCACCATCAGTAGAACCTGTCCTTCCTTATGCTTGCTACAAATCCTTCCTCTATGCCCTAGCCCCGAGCACTGTTTGCCGATCAATAGAACTCATTCTTAGGATAAAGATCTTAGGTAGTTTGCTAGAGTGGGTATTTTCCAAGGGATTAAATGTGTAAGAAAATTAAACCATGAATCAGACTCCAGCAGTTTTGATCCAGTCTGACTGACCAAGTCCAGTTGTACCAAGTCTTCCTCCTCACCGCTTTGCGGTTTATTCCCTGCTGGCCATTACTGCTTCAGGGACCCTCCAAGAACAGACGGCACAGGACAGTCGGCACATGAGGAACAACCTCAGAGACTTTCTCTGGACTCCACACGCCCCCCCCATACACACAAAGATAAAGGAAATGAAAATGACAACAGATAAATTACATGACTAGATGATTATTTATAAAACAAGCGAGTAAAAAGATCACATTCGGAGCCTCCTTTTTGGCAGGAAAAACTGAATAAAGAGATAGAGAATAAAAACAGGGCTAGAAGATAGGGAGGGCAAGATGTTCTATGTCTAGTTAATACAAATCCTACCCAGGAATTTAAAGGGGTCACAGAATATCAAAGATGGGTAAGGGCATGCCAACACCCAGGAAACAATTCCACAAGAAAAATGGGTCTATCTATAAAGGAAGATAAATTAAACAAACGTGAGATTTCACAGGGCTAACAGTGAATTGAAGAAAACATTTCCACATGGTTGAGGACAATGGTTACTTTCTTAAAATACTGATTGGCCATTTATATTTCTTCTTTGAAAACAGTCGGTTTGTTGGCCTCTTTGCTAGTTAGCAGTTTGGGTTTTTTGCCCTTATTTTTTTTTTTTCTGTTCTTTATACATGACATGACATGAGCCTCCCTGTCAGAAGCATAGCTGGCAGATTTCTCTCCCATCCCACAGGCTCTTTGTTTAGTCTGCTGCTAGCTTCCTCTACAGTGCAGAAACTTCCATTTCATGCAGTCCAACTTCCTCACTCCTGGTGCCTGTGCTATTGAAGTCCAGATCAGAAATTTCCTGCCTGGACCTGCGTCATGAAATGTGTTTCCTATGTCTTCCTCTGGTGGTTGCAGCATTTCAGGTTTTAACTTAAAGTCACTGACCCACTTGGAACTGATTTTCATGTCACATCACAAGGTAAAAGATATACAGGCCTGGGATGAGTGGTCGTCGCGCACACCTTTTATCCCAGCACTCAGGAGGCAGAGCCAGGCGGATCTCTGTTGAGTTCGAGGCCAGCCTGGGCTACAGTGCGAGATTCAGGACAGGCACCAAAGCTACAGGCCTGAACCCAGTTTTCTGAAGGTGTAAAGACATTGCTGTCACTCCCAATGTTGAAGAGTCTGTCTTCTATCCACTCCACTACACTTCTAACAACGTCATCAAAAATCAGGTGGCCAAAGCTGTGTGGAATAATCTCCGGGTCCTCTGTTCTGCTTCACTGGTCTACATGTCTGTTTTGTGCCAGTACCATATTCTCTTTGTCACAGTAGCATTATAATATAATTTGAGGTTAGGTATTATATTCTTTTCCTGTAGTGTTGCTTTGGCTATTTGTGGTCTGTTATGTTTCTGCCAATGTAGGAGTATGGAAAGTCTTTCCATGTCTGTATCTTTGGTTTCTTTTTTCAGTGTCTACAAGTTTTAATTGTAGAGATCTTTCACTTCCATGATTAAGGTTATTCCTAAGTATTTTGTATTTTGGGGAGCTATTATGAATGGGATATTTTCCTAATTTCTTTCCCAGTGAGTTCATTATTGATAGATATGAAAGTCCTTGCTTTTTTGTATGTCAATTCTGTATCCTGCAAATTTACTGAAAGCGTCTGCTGGATTGAAGAGTTTTCTGGTGGAGTTTGTAGGGTCTTTTAGGAATCGATAATATAGTCCACTGATAGGGATAATTTGACTTCTTTCATTACTGTTTTATACTCTTGTACCTTCCTCTTGTCTTATTGCTCTAGTTAAGACTTCAAGCACTGTACTGAGTAAGAGTGCCAACAATGGACCTTCTTGTCTTGTTTCAGATTTTAGAGGAAACACTTAATCCACCGATCCACCCTACTCCACCCCACTACCCCGGGTTGCTTATATGTTTGTTGTGTATAGATTTCGTGATTTGGGGATATGTTGAAACTGTTCCTAATTTCTCTAGGACTTCTATCATAAAGGCATGTTGAACTTTGCTAACTGTCTTTTTTTGTGGTCATGTGATTTGTGTCTTTTAGTTTATTTGTGTTGTGCGGTGGTATTATATTCACTGATATGTGTACATTGAACCAAGTTGTATCACATGAATGAAGCTCACCACTTAGCCATGATGTATGATAATCTTAATGTATTTCTAATTACATTGTATATTTTGAATACATTTGAATTATGTAATGTGTTTTGAATTATATCTAGTTTGCAATTATTTTGTTTACAATTTTTGCAGTTCTGTTCATCAGGAAGTGAGGCTGTAATTGTTGCTGTTGTGTCTTTATCTAATTCTATTCAGGATAATACTGGCTTCATAGAATGAATTTGGTATTCTTTCATTTTCTATTTTGAGAAAAAATTTCAGAAGTGTTGGTATTAGGACTTTCTTAAAAGTTTGGTAGAACTCAGCCATGAGTCCATCTGATCCTTGGCTGTTCTTTTGGGGAGACTTAATCTCTACTGCAATATCATTACTTGCAGTAAACATGTTTAATATATTTATATCTTCAGAGCTTAATTTTGGTGTGTCATACATGTTATTAGCTCTTTGGAATATAATGATACTATAGATTTCATTGGAGTCTGTTGTTACAACTCCCCCTTCACCTTTACTTTTATTAATTTGGGATTTCTTACTCATTCTTTTTATTAGTTTGGCTAGAGGCTTGTCAATCTTGTTATCCTTTAAAGAAAAACAACTATTTTTGGCTAGTTCTATATATTGAGGGTTTGTTGGTGTTTGTTTTATTAAATCCTGCTTTAATCGTTATGATTTTTTTTCACCAGCTACTGAGTTTGGTAGTGACTTCTTATTTTTCTAGAACCTTAAGGTGAATATTAGAAAACTCCGATTTTTTTTTTTTATTGTGGATACTTACTTTCCTCTTAGGATGCTTAGCGATTTCCCAGATTGCCTAAGGTTTTCATTTGTTTCTAGGAATTTAATTTCCTCCTTGATTTCTTCAATGACCCAATGTACATTCAAAAGTGTATTGTTAAGTATTCATGTATTTGTGTAATTTCTGTAGTCTCTCCTGCTATTGGTTTCTACTTTTATTCTAGAGTGGTCTGATAAGATACAAGGAATCCATTCGTTGTTATCCTCTCCTTTCTCTTTTCCTCGTTTTTTTTTCTCCTCCCCTCGCCTCACCTTCCCTCTCTCCCTCTGTGTATGTTAAATCTAGTTGATCGATGGTATAGTTTATATATCCCAGTACTATTTGAAATACTTCTTAATGACCTGCTGAGGATAGGAATTATGCAAAAGGCGGGAATGTTGTCAATGTGTGGCATGCACTAGGCATTTGATCAATAATAGTTACTGAGCAAGATTTCCCATGGAATTTTAACAATCAGTACGAAAACGGAACAACTGGATTGGAAAGAAAATGATAGAGAAAATCCCAGGAAAGGCGAAGGCTGATCTCCCACCACTCTGGGACACTCATTAGGACCTCCAGAGGGTATCCAAGTCCAGGGACGCTATCTCCGGACAAGGTGCTCGCCCCTGGAGAGCTGCCTCCTGGCAGATGCTCAGGTCGGTCTTTCAGGCAGAAACAAGAGAAGACAGAAATATGAGGCGTCCTCCGCAGGATTCAAATCTCTGGACCAGTGTAATGGGCTGTAAATCCAAGGCGGGCGGGAAAAAAGCGAAGTCTGGGTTTCCGGGGACGTTTTAGAGACAGCACCGGCCCCCGCCCCTTCCGGTCCGTTCGGATCTGTTTCCCCCGGACCCACGTGTGTTTGGACGGCAGCAGTCCGTGAGGTTGTTGTATCTGGACACGGCGAGGCCTCGGTGGCCAGGACATCGCCATGGTGGGTGGCGCACTCGCTGGGTTCCCCGGGGGGCTCTGCTCGGGCGGACGGGAAGGGGATTCTGGGAGCGGGAGAGGCCGGGACGCGGAGCGGCTGTCCGGGCGGTGCTGGGTCCTGGGTGTCTGCCCCGGGATCGGAGTGCTCCCGCGCTTTCCCACCCCGCCCTGTGGCGTGGTCCACTTCCCCGGGTCTCCTTCCCCTAGTGGAAGCCCTGCACCTTTGCATCTTCACGAATAACCACATTTCTGGGTCCACCCACCTCTGCCCTCGGGCAGGTAGAGATCCACCCTGCCCCGGGCACAGTCACCCACGAGGTATATCGGTCCACAGCCCGTCGGTGGCCCGTTCTGACTGCGGGCCTGCCTCTACAACCCCCGTTCCTCCCCGGCAACGATGTTGTTAACTCGGTATATTTACTAAGCAGAGTAGTTGCTTAAGAGCGTTCATAAAACATTTACGTGTAGCACTGTAAAGGGTTCATTCGCAGCATCCGTTTTTACGTTTATAATTGATTTTGTGTGCGTGTGGATAGTGGAGGACCACATGTGGGAGTCTGTTCTCTCCTTCCTCCCATGTGGGTACCCACCTGAGATCCAACTCAAGTCAAGACAGGCTTGGCAGCTGGCGCCTTTAGTCGCTGAGGCATCTCTGTCCCCTCTTGGTTTCTTTGTCTTTTCCTGTCTTCCTACTTTCAATCTGTATCCCTATGCTTGCAGGATTTCCAGCTATAATCTTCAGAGCATTTCAGATAATAAAGCAGTTACGTGTAGTTGTATCTGGAATTTGACTGCACTTTTCTCCTTGGCAATCGGCACTTCCCGTTCGCCACACTTTTTATTAACAATGGGTTGTTTTGCATAGAAGTCAAAGTAGTAGCATTTTTATAATTGTGTTCTAATTGTCACATTTTTGGCCCCGTTTTTCACGTTATCATCAACTGTGGTCCTGCACCTTTCTTTAAAAGGTGCCCACGATTCCAGAAGCCGGAGAGGGACACCTGTCATCTTTGAGAAACTATTTAACTTCCGTCAGTTTAATTAGAATGATCGAATGCTCCACAGAGTTCTGGAAATTAAGTGTCTAGCTACTGTTTGACAGTTTTGTGAATTTTTCCTGAGGAAGCAAACAAATGTAAGTCTGGCTTGGTGAACCAGTGAATTTAACCGGTAATCAGCATGGACAGTTTATACATAACTAATTGACTAAAGAAAAAGTCACCTGCATACCCCGGCTGCTGTTTGCATGTGGAGGACAGAGGACAACCTTGTGGAGTCATTCTTTCCTTCTACCCTCACGTGGGCTCTGAGAATGGAAGTCAGGTCACCAGGCTTGTGCAGCAAGTTCCCTTATTCACTGAGTCATCTGGCCAACCCCTGAAGTTACTTTTTATTGAGAGTTTGTTTTGTTTGTCCTTGTTGATAGTGTTTTAAATTGTACAAAAATTCAAAACTGTTTAGAGATGTAGTGAATCTTCTTCATATTTTTGTACCTTATTATTTTATCCATCCCTTGCTGTGGACAATCTTTCATAAACAGTTATAAAGAATCTTAAACTACAGTTGAGTCAGGATGTAAGTTCAGGAGGTTGTGTTCTTTGCATTGAATCTTGGTGGTTTGAGTTCGTTAACTTAAATCTTTGAAAGCTGTAAAGCCCTTTCACACTTAGAGAATTTCATACTACTCTTATAATGGAAATTCTGAGTCTTTAAAAGAAAGCTTCTGTGTAGTTATCCCTGTGTGAGTGGGGGCGACAGAGATGGAAGTGAGTCCTTTCATAACTTGATCTTGGAGTTGATATGTACGAAATCCTTATCATTAAAAGTGAGTCGTTGTGTATCTAACTACACGCGTCCTATCTTTTAGCCTAAAGGACTGAAAGGAAAAATTGTAGGTCGGGAAAAAAAAGTCATCCATCCATACAGCAGGAAAGCAGCTCAGATTACAAGAGAGTCTCACAAACAAGACAAGAAGGAAAGGTAAGTGTCTAGTCCTGTTAGTGTTGTGCATTAGGGAAAGCTCCTTCATGCATCTGCCTATCGGGGTGTGCTCCTTAGTTTTCACTCCCGCTTTTCCTTTAATATTTTTTCATGGGTTCTTATACTGAGGTAAACAGCATGAAGCCTCTGGTTTTACAGAGCTAACCTAAAACATAAGTTTAAGTAGCAGTTCATGGTGTGTGTAGTGAAGAAGGATAAAGAGAGAGAGGTTGTATTTTATAGAAGTCCTGGAAGACACCTGGAGAACTTACTTAACATTTGAGCAGAGCTGAGAGATCATGGGAGGAAACTACTTGGGTGTGCTGTGTGTTCGACCTAACAAAGGAAATGTGGGATATGTGGTTAGATGACATGGTTCTAGTGTTCAGGGACTGACTAGAGATGTCACAGGGAGCTGTTGGTGTTGTGGGTTGGTGGATTGGGGCCAGGAGACAGGTCACTGAATGAGTGCTGTAGATGGGAGAGAAAGCAGTCAAGGTCTGAGTCAGTCTAGTAGCTGGCCTGCCATCTCAGAGTTGGGCAGGGCTCAGAGAGAAATCTGCCACAGGTAGTAAAAGAAAAAATATACCAAAGAACATAAAGGGTTTTTAATGTTTATAACAGATTTCAAGACCCTTGTTTTGGAAATTTTCTAATTTGTGTACACAGTTACTTCCAAGACTGGAGGAGAGGGTCTGAGGCTGAGGGGGAAGATATTGCAAAAATTTATAAAGGGAAAATCGGATAGAAGTCATTTCTGTGTGGCCCAGCCTTGTTGTTCCAGTGAGTACAACAGGTGGCCACACAGTTGCTGCTGGAAACTTGTACACTGTTATTGCTTTTTAATACCTTGCCTAAGACCTAAAGCCTCGTTTAAAAAAGCTTGCCTGTTTTACAGTGATTTGGTTAGATGTTTTCTAGGAGAGACTGATGGCATAGTCTAATTTTCTTTCTTTTTGCGAGGGATATGTCTTTTTTACATAGAGATGTATGGTGGCAGTACTGTCTTAAAATAGTAGTTTTCAAAGTTCAGCTGTTCGTTTATCACTTAGCATTTTTGTTATTCTTTTTAACATGATTTACTACATCTAAACAGTGTAATTTTCCCATTGCCCATACGTGTATTTGACAAACTTCCTTGACCTGAGATGTACCATATTAGAGCGGTGTTTTCCACTGCAGGGTTTCCCACTCAGGAGGTCTGCTGAGAGGACTGGGTTGAGGTTGTGTATTTGCAGGTGATCTCCAGGTGCTGCCGCTGCAGGCATAGTCATAGCCCAGTCAACCTTTGTTTGCATGAACAGGACTGGCCCTCAAAGCTTTCCGTAGTCACTAACATGCTGAAACAGCATTCTAGTGACATCTTATTCCCATGATTTAAAAGATAATCATGTCGTGCCATGTTTCTTTGTTGTTAAGGTTGACTTTTTTTTTTTTTAATATACATGAAAGAATGTCAAAGTTCTCTGGGAAGTTTTTCTTTGTGATATTTTTGACAGATTTCTAAGCCCCTGCTTTGGAAATTTTCTAATTTATATGCACCTTTTGGTTCAAGATTGAAGACTGAGAGGGCCTTGCGTCTCAACCTTATTGGTAAGTGGGTTTGAGTGCTTGAAATTCTCGCTATATACAGTATAGTGAAATTTTGCTCTAAACCAATTTCTCTGTTTAATCAGATTTTTTAAAAAGCAGACTTAACTAAAAGAAAACAAATGAAGTGGAACAAAGCACTTGACTCTCAGAATCAGTTGCTGGCGCTCCCTTCAGCTCAGCTTTGCAGAAACCTCATTGCCCTGCACCTCCGCATCTGGCTCGGGTTTAATCCTCTCTCCGACAGCTGAGATTAGGAAGGGCGTGGCTGTGTTCGCTTGCTGCAGCACATCCCTAAGATGATTGGTTCAGAGAGGAACAGTTTGCTTTGGCACAGTGTGGTGGGGGTTCAGTCCATGAGGCCGACCATGTTGCCTTGGGACTGGTAGCAATGAGGATGCAGTGGCAGAGGGGCTGTGTGCTAGAACAAGCTGCTGACCTCACTCTGGCCGAGAAGAGGAGACTCAGCATCCCCGTCAAGGGCACTTCCTCAGTGATGGAAGAGTGCCGCTAGGCCTCACCTCTCAAAGGTCTCGTCATCTGCCAGTAGCACCGAGCACTAGAGAACAGCGTTTAAGACATGGGCCTTTGAGAGCAGTAGAGAGCCAAGCTACAGCAATAGCTGAAGTATTGCGGAGCAGAGGGTTCATGGTTCATAGGGGTGCTTACATGTTCAGTCCTTGTCAGTGGCACAGTCTCCCTCCTTTTTACCCTTTTGTCTCTCCCTCCCTCCCTCCCTCTCCCTCCCTCCCCCCCTCCCTCTTCCTCCCTTCCTTCCTCTCCCTTCCTCCCTCCCCCTCTCTCTGTCTCCGTCTTCCTGTGGGTGATATTTATTGCTAATAAATTTTTACTGACAAGTCCAGGATTTCTCTTGGCACAGTACCTGGCACCTCTCTTAGGCTTAACATTTTTAGTAGTGATCTCTTTAGGGTGCTTAACTTCATGTGTAAATGTGAAATAGTGCTGGTCTGAATAGAATGATTATAAAGTTCTGGACATGGTGCCAGAAGCCTAAGCCTTTGTTTAACAAATACTATTTTCATCATTGATCCTTAAGATACTTTCAACAAGTTACATGTTTTGCTTTATAAGAATTTAGAATTTCATATTCTGTCAGTCCATCTTTCCTCCCTTCCCTGATGTTAGACAAGAAATGGATGGGGCTGGAGAGATGGCTCGGTAGTTAGGAGGGCAGGCATACTGCTCTTGCAGAGTTCAGTTCCCAGAATCCACACGGTTGGCTTACAACTACCTACACATCCCACTCCATGGGACCCAACATCCTCTTCTGGCATCTTGGGATACTGCACTCACATGCATAAACACACATTCACACACACACATATGCACATAATTAAAATAAAAACAGATTGTATGAAAGGAAAAAAATGTGTGGAGGCAAACACCACTGCCATCCTTGTCCCTTTCTCTAAATAAAATGTTACAATTTCATTCCTGACAAATTGGTTTCATTGACTCAGCTACACAGATTGTTCTATTTAAAAATGAAATAGTTTGCTTTTAGTTTTTAATGCTTTGCCGTGGAGGATTGTGGTGAAAACCTTTGCCTACATGAAGCTTGTGGTGCTGAACTTTGGTACTTATTCATAGGTGACAAACTCCAGTGGTTTCACAGTCATCTGGATACAAAAAAAAGAAGATATTCAAAGAAGGATGCCTGTGAATTAATTGAAAGGTAAATATGGGGCATGTTGTGAACAGAGGGTCAGAAAAGAGAATTCCAGCCTGGTTCTCGGAGACACCTGTGCTCCAGATTTGGGTACTAGCAGATGGGCTTTTTAACAGAAAGACTTGAGTGTGTGGCCCAGCTTGACCCCCCTTAGTTTCCTGGGGTTAGGGAGGGCTTCCTGGAGAAGCATTGTCTGCACTGGCCCTGGGTGTTGAGGTAAGGTAGCCCGAAAGCGTCTACAGACAGAGAGAATAGTGTCTAAAAGTCCCCAGGGTTGGGGGAAGCTGACAGGTAAAGGACTCACAGACGTTTCATATGACTGGAGTAGCAAGGCTAGTGTAACCGGTGCTGCAAGTGACAGCTGGCTCGTGACCAGTACTAGGTGACCATCTGAGTTTGGATCTTACCTAAGGACATAGGAAGCCTTGGGAGGACTTTCCGAAAGCTTGTGTGGTCCTCATGCATGTACTTCAGTTCACAGCCTGAGCATGAGGACAGTGCTGAGAAGGGAGCATGGCGTTGCCGGAGGTCTTGTTAAGAGGTTGATGGGGAGGGCGAGGAATGGGGGGTGAGAACACAGGGAAATGGGAGGGTCAAGCTGGAACAGGGACAGAGTGGGAGGGCAGGGAGGAAGATACCATGATAGATGAGGACATCATGGGAATAGGAAGAGGCAGGGTGCTGGGGAGGCTCTCAGGAATCCACAAGGTTGACCCACCTTGTTCTGCTGGCAGTGGTCCAGAGGGCGCCTGGACCGGTCTACTCTGGTGACCAGCCTAGCAAATAACCTAGCTGTCATCCTAGAGCCTTTGTCCAGTGACAGATGGAGGCAGATACAGAGATCCATGGCCAGGCACCAGGCTAGGCTCCGGGAATCCAACTGATGAGAGAGAGGAGAGATTCTGCAGGCGAGGGACGTGGAGATCATGATGGGAGGACTTGCAGAGATGACCGGCCACACTAGTGGAAGCCCATGAACTGTGGAGGCCACACTAGTGGAAGCCCATGAACTGTGGACTGGTGGTTGTGGAGCCCCCAGGGGACTGGACTAGGCCCTCTGGATACGGGAGACCGTTGTTTGGCTCAAAACTGTTTGGGGGGCACCCAGGCAGGGGGATCGGGATCTGTCCCTGGAACGTGCGCAGGCTTCTAGAACCCTGTGCCTGTGGTGTGACGCCTTGCACAGCCTTGGTGCAGTGGGAAGGGGCTTGAACCTGCCTAGGCTCAGTGAGCTGGGCTCTGCTGACTCCCCATGGGAGACCTCGATTTGGGTGATGTGGGGATGCGGGGTGGCTTGGGAAAGAGGGCTGGGGGGTGGGAGGAGGGGGGATCTGTGGATAGTATGTGGAGTGAGTAGAAAATTTCTTAATAAAGAAAAATGGAAGAAAAAAAAGAGGTTGATGGGACAGTCCAGGCCCAACACTATTGACCTCACAAGAGGTTGATGGGACAGTCCAGGCCCAACACTATTGACCTCACAAGAGGTTGATGGGACAGTCCGGGCACAACACTGTTGTCCTCTGCTTGGTTAGTAATAGCCCGATGGAGAGCTTGAATGCAGCGACGTTAAGAGGTAGAACTTAGGTGTAGAATAGGGAGAGAGATGTTAGGTGGATGCCTCGAAACCTCACTTAGAATGTCATACTATGTCCTCAGACGATGGAGCAGGTGTGGTGTGAATGTCTGTGTTGAGGGTGAGATGCTAAGGTCTAAAGAAGAAACCCAGTAGGTGATTCAATGTGGGGGTCCTCAGTTCAGCAGACAGCATGCTATGTGTTCACTGAAGTCAAGAAATGGTTGGATTATTGAGGAAAGTGATCTTAAGTCTGAGGAAATGAGGAATTTGAGTATGTCGGTATTCGAAGACAGGGACACCTGGGTGCCACGTTTAAAATGAATCAACACAAGCCCAGATATATAGACATGTAACTCAAATATTTTCATGTTTTCAGATACTTGGGTCGATTCAGCAGTGAGCTGGAGCAGATCGAGCTGCATAACAGCATCAAGGACAGGCAGGGACGGCGCCACCACTCCCGGGAGACTGTCATCAAGCAGACCATGGAGCGGGAGCGGCAGCAGTATGAAGGCTACGGCTTCGGTGTGTGTCCCCCGACTCCTCTGCCTTTAAAATAGGATCCGATTTACGATGAGTTTCAAAGGTTTCCCTCCTGATTTACCTCGATCCCCTTCACGTCTAGAATACTTCATTTCATTTCCTTGTGACAGTTGACACCGCCTTTTTTCTGTGACACTTCTTCCTAGCACACACACTTGTCTTCCCCTCGGGTGTTAGGTGCCCATCTCCAGACAGGGTCCTCCTTCCCACTGCTGTGCCTCTGGCTCTCCAGCCACACTGAGGTAGTTTCTTTCTTTCTTAGCGCTCTAGCCCACAGAACTAGTTCCTTAGCGTAAGCACAGCGCATTACTAGCTGACAACACTGAAGGTCCCTGGCCTGGATAGCCTACCGAGTTGAAGACCCTTACATTGGTGGCCATTCCGAGGTGACATGGCCCACAGATAATACTGTCACTATTTTTTTTTTTTTTTAAATAATGATTTCAACTAATGAGTACAGGTCTGTGGCTTAAGAAACCAGACGACCCGGGCGCAGACTCCCGGGGGCGAGGTCTGAAGTAGCCACTGTGCTCACAGAACTCAGCATCGTTTCAGAGGTTGTCATGTCACTGGCTTCATTCATATCTCTGGCCTGGCCCCTGGAGGCTTTGGTGTTAATGTCTACTTTCTTGGTCAATATAGTAGTTACAATACATCATAGCAAAATTAAAATTTCAAGTTTTAATATAAAGAGCATGAACATAGAAGATCCCCAAAGAACTACCCTGGATAATACTAGAAACTGTGAAGTGTGTGGACTTCCTCTTCACTGCTAAAATGTGTTTCTTAATCTAAAAAAAATTCAAAAAGGAAAGCATATTTTTTGGACCTAGACACATCCACACTTGATTCCTGGAACTCACCAGATAATAAAGTAGATGCCCTTGTTTTTCTCAGTTTAAAAATAAAAGAGAAGGGGGGTGGGGACTAGGAGGAGAGGAGGCTGGGGAAACTGTGGCCAGGATGTAAACTAACTAAATAAATGAATTTAAAAGAAAAATAAAATAGAAGGCATGCTGGCACACACCCATAATCCCAGCCCTTGGAGTCAGAGGTAGATGGATCTCTTTGAGTTCCTGGCCACCCTAGTCTATAGTTCCAGGACAGCCTGGGCTACATAGAGAGCCCCTGTCTCAAAAAAATATAAATAGGATAGAGGACATATTTCTCTGGTTCAGAAAGTTGAGGATTAGCTCAGAAGTTCGTGACACTGTACAAGAGTGGCATAGGGCTTCTGCCTCTCCTGTGGCGTTCACATGTCGTTACTTCTTGTGAATATAAGATGTCGTGTGTGTGTGTGTGTGTGTGTGTGTGTGTGTGTGTGTGTGTGTGTGTGTCTTTCCCTATCACTGATAAAATGCCCTGGCAAAGGCGACGTAAGGGAGCACAGGTTTATTTTGTCACAGCTTAAGCTCATTGTCGTGCTGAAGTCACAGCAGTAGGAGCTGTGTGACATTGTGTCAACAGTGGATGCTGGGACTGAGTTCTGCCTCTTTTCATTCAGTCTGGGACCCAGCCCCGGAAATGGTGCCACTCAGCATTTAGGGCTGGTCTTCATTCCTCAATTACCCTAATGAAGGTGATGCCCCATGGGCTTTCCTGGGACCACCTCCCAGGTGATTCTAGATGTCATCAGGTTGACAGTAGACTAAGGCCCGCGATTCCACCCTTTGCCAGCTTGACACCCAGACATGGTTATAAACGTGCCTTCCTCCCAGTGGCCATCTTACAGAGCAGAAACACAGTCAATTCACCTAAAGTCCTGCTTTTTAACACTTCCAGTGCCGCCCAGAAGTCCCTGTCCGATACTCCAAGGCAGCCTCGTAACTGAGCTCCCATGCAGGTTACAGGGCAACTTAGAACGTATTGAACTGTTTCGATAGCCTAATGATTGTAATTGTTAAAAAATTTTCATAGTTTGAATAATGTGATCCTTTAATGTTAACTAATCATTGAAATCTGATAATTCTCCTGTGGTGGTATTGTGTTCCCCAAAATATTGTGTATGCTAATAAACTTATCTGGGGTCAGAGAACAGGACAGCCACAATATTAAACATAGAGGTTAGGCAGTGGTAGCCTACGCCTTTAATCCTAGCATTCCAGAGACAGAAATCCCTCTGGATCTCTGTGAGTTCAAGGCCACATTGGAAACGGCCAGGCACGGTGATACACACCTTTAATCCCAGAAAGTCAGCCTTTAATCCCAGGGAGTGGTGGCAGAAAGCAGAAAGGTATATAAGGCGTGAGGACCAGAAACTAGAAGCATTTGGCCTGGAGAAGCGGCCTGGTTAAGCATTCAGGCTTTCAAGCAGCAGTTCAGCTGAGACCCATTCTGGATGAGGGCTCGGGGCATCCAGTCTGAGGAAGCAAGACCAGCTGAGGATCCAGCGAGGTGAGGTAGCTGTGGCTGGTTCTGTCTCTCTGACCTTCCAGTGTTCACCCCAATACCTGGCTCAGGTTTGATTTTATTAATAAGAACTTTTAAGATTCATGCTACATTCTCCCAATGTGACATAAGGTATGTACGTAATAACTTGTCTTTCATAACACTACAAAATAAACACCCACACTTGCTGTTGAAAATGCTGGCTTACCTCACAAGTCTGTGCCAATACCTCCTATGTAACAGAGCTCCTCTGTCATCCCTAGACACCGAGCTCTGTTCTTCCCACGTGTAGTGTTTGTGGACCAGCAGTGCTTTGAAGACGTTTTTCTTTGGGACTGGGGAGATGGCTCAGCAGTACTAACCACCATTTCAGGCGGCTCATAAATGCCTCTAACTCTAGCTTTAGGGGGTCCCACACCTTCTGGACTCTGCAGGCACCTGCACATACATGATGTACACAGGCACATTTACACATGCATTTAAAAAGGTTTTCTTTTCTATTAACATCAGTTACCATGTTGTATGTATGATAATGAGTGAAACTATAACAAGTAAGCCTAATGGATATTAATTATTTTCTTTCTCAGAGATCCCAGACATTTTAGACACTAATAATCTGCAGACTTTTCGGTGAGTATCTGAGTTCCTTAGAAGTTGTATGCAAAATAAACAGGCATGAGCTTCCCTGGGTGTAGATGTTGATAGAAAAGCAAGTGGAGAGTGTTGTGTTGGCATTCCTCTCCTACAGGTGTGCTTTGTGTCTGTCTGCAGCACCCAGTGTGTGAGCAGCTGATGCTGGTGGTGCTCCTTTTCCTTAGCAGAACAGTAGTGTAGTCATCTATTTCTCCCCAATGCTAGTTCTAATTTCCTAAGATAAAATAACAAGAACAGATGAAGAAAACGGATGCCAGGGTAAGAGTTTTGTCGTTGAGAACCTTTGGTCCAGGGCTCTGTGATTTTACCCTGGTAACCATGGAGACTACTGAGCTGTAGAAACTCAGATGTTATTTTTCAAGCACAGATTTTGTGTATTAGAAAATGTTTTTAATTAATACTTTTTGGTCTTCACTAAAACATGTTAGGGAGTGTGAAGTTTTTCAGAATTGAAATTAGATGTTTAAATTCAGGCCTAACTGAAAATAAAATGTGTTCTTTGGGTCTGGAGCAGTGTGCATTCTGCCTCTTCCAAAGTGAGCAGTGTGAGAGGAGGTGAGCACAGCGTGTTAGCATCACTGGGTAGCGAGCCGTTGCTCTCCAGACTTCTCAGGAGGTACAAAGAGGGAGGTTCAAAAAGGAGAATTAAAAAAAAAAAAAAAAAAGTCAGCTGCACTGTGCCTGTGTGTGAGAAGAATGCCCTTTTCTGACTTAGAGGTTTGCTAGCTATGATGTAATTCTAATTTTTGAGGGTCTTGAGACCATGTAGCTTCATAAAGCTTTGAGAATGTTTAGGTAGGAAAAAGAAGGGAACCACAGAGCCTACGGGTTTTTTTGTGCGTTTTTGAAGTTTAGAGTGTGTAGGATTCTGTGCAGGTAATACTACTGTAGCCATAGTAAGCAAGTCTTAGGGCTTGGGCTATTGCATATCTCACCCCCACCCCCATGCCCACCCCCACCCCCCTGCCGCCAGCTTATGTTGCTATTTCACACGCATGTACAATCTGTTATGAATTTTGGTCTTCCCTCTGCTGCAGACAGAGTTCTGAAACTGACTGTCCTTGCTCATTTCTTTCTAGGGAATGGGATTTTGATCTGAAGAAATTGCCAAATATCAAAATGAGGAAACTTTGTGCTAATGATGCCATCCCTAAGAAGCGCAAACAGAAAACCATTTTAAATGTAGAAACAGATTTAAATATAGAAAAAGATTTAGGGGAATTAGAACTAACTATGGAAACTGGAGACTCTAAAGATGGGAAACTGGAACCAGCGAGCGAAGCAAGTGACTCCGATGAAGAAATGACTCCAGTGCCTGCCTGCCCAAATGAAATCCCTTGAGACCCTCCGTCCTACTCACTGACGGTAAATAACCGTGTATGTGGGCTGGCTCAGCGGCTGGGGCCTTGCAGCCAAGGCTGACTGCCAAAGTGTGATTCCCAGAATCCATGGGTTGAAAAGAACAGATGTTATACATTTCCTTCTACCCCCCACATGCACACACATAAATAAATAATTTCTTTTAGTAATTGTCTATATGTGGGAATTTGCTATTTAGCTCATTCTCAAGTTGTTTGCAGTTTCAAAATAGGGTTATGATTTTTATTTAAGAATGAAAGTTTTCGTTTTCTTTAAATTGCTTTTAAAATACAGAGATTGTGTTAATCTCTTTTCATTGTAGCTGAATACCTGGGCCTGGGAACTTAGCTGAGAGTCTAAATACTAACCCAGTGCAGTTCTGGTGAGGTTTCTCTGTCTACGTCACTGCATGGCCAATGGTGTCATAATGGTGGAATAGGAGACGGAGGGGGTGCAGAGGAAGATAAGCCAGCAAATGGGAAGGGCCCTTTGTTGCCACCTCCTGAAGTCCTGTCGCCTCTGAGCATCACCATACTGGGGTGGGGGGTGTGAGTGGCAATTTTCTAACACATTAAACTGTATCCAAAACAACATTGACCTTCAAAGACCATTTAACCTGAATTTTGCAGAAGGGAAAATTGGAGAAAAAAAAAATAGAGTTAGGAAGATGGCTTGATCAGGGAAGGGCTACCGAGGGCCTAAGTCTCTTTCCTAAGCAGGGCTGTGTGGCAGGCTCCTAATGTCTCAGTGCTGGGGGAATGGGAGGGTGGGTAGGGACAATAAACAGACACAGAGTGATTGGTACTGGCTCAGTAGTCCATGTGTAAAAGTGATACTCTGCTGTGGATATCGTATAAATAAAACACTGATTGGCCAGTAGCCAGACAGAAAGTATAGGCGGGACTGACAGAGAGGAGAATTGAAGGAACAGGAAGGCAGAGAGAGAGGCTGCCTGGAGCCGCCGCCAGGACAAGAAAGATGTAAGGTACCAATAAGGCTCGAGAAATGGGCTAAATATAAGAGTAAGAGCTAGACAATGATAGGCCTGAGCTAATGGCCAAACAGTTTAAATAATATAAGCGTCTGTATGTTTATTTTATAAGTGGGCTAAAGGATTGCCGGGGCTTGGTGGGACCCGGAGAGAAAACTCCAACAACAGTACTCTGAAGGGTCAAGTGCTACCGGGCACACACAGCATAGGATTGCCCTGATGGGCTTCAGTCTTGGATGACATTTTAATATGTGCCACTGTGTATTGGAAGTAACTTGTATTTTGATTTTACAGAGAATCACACCACATTTGGCTTGATTCTCAGAAGAAAATTTGGATTTTTGAAACATGTTAGGACTATTCAAGGGCCATGGAGACTTTAAAAGACCATGATGTTTAACTAAGTGCATTTTGGATACCCAAAAGAGGCCAAAGGCAGAATGCCGTGGTTTGAATTTTAAATGTCTTCCACAAGCTCCTACTTTGCACACTCAGACTCTACCTTTCGGTGCTGCTTTGAAGGTTGTGGAGTATTTATGAGGGAGGGCTTGGCTGTCAGTAGGGCCAACTCTTTGAAGTTTATGGCTGTCCCTGGGTCCAGTTGTCTACCACTGTGCAAGTTGACAAGTTGCTCCAGAAGCTATGACAGACTGAAGTCCTGAAATGGAGCCAGAACACACTTTTCCTTAATGTCTTTTTTCCCCCTCAGCTTGAAATTTGGATCACAGCAGCACAAAAATAGCTAATCCATCTTTCAGATAACAGTTGAGCTAGCACTTGAGGTGATTCTTTCCTGCCTGATCCCAGGCAATAGATCTGTCAGAGAATCCCAGTCAAAAGGCCGTTGCCTGTGCACATTGCTAAGTGATGGTGCCCTCAGTTCTGCATAGTGATCTTAGGGTTCCCCATTACGTTCTCCTAACTTCATGTAATTCCACAAGACAGAACTGTGTGTCTACTCTTTAAGCATTATAGTAAACTACTTTCTAGACAAGGTAACTTGGGAAGCTGCAGGAATATGTGGGTGCATATGTAGACATACTCATTGTACACACACTTAGGTGACCCTAGGAAAGCAGACGCCATGCTCTGGGGTGCTTGTGCCCTGCTCTGTCCTGAAGCACCTTGCCTTTGCTTTCTAGTGAGGCCAGCTGTTCTTTTCTTTGATGAAACTAGAAACTTGACTTCTGCTATCCAACAGGTCTGCAAACAGCTCCACAGGCTGCAGGCAATGGCAGCAGAGTGAGGAGCTGTGCTGCATCCAACTGGACAGCAGAGCATCAAACCGTAGTACTCCTCAGACCTGTTCAAAGTGGGCTTTGGAAGCTTATGTATTATTTCCTTTGGCTACTGTATATTTATTACCTATCTTTGAGACCCATTGAAAGAAATCTATTTCTCGTCCAAAGAATGCTATCTATTCTAGGCCTATGTGGAGACAGACCTAATATTTCAAGCTACCTAAAACATGAGTTAATCTGGTTGGGCTGGTCCATCACCTGGCTAAGGGACTACTCCTTAGAAAGGCCACTTCACCTTAACTAAAGAGAGGAGGAATAATTATCCCATTAATGAGGTAATGTGCTTTTCTTACCCAGAAAGCTGGGCACCGGTACAGTCAGTATTGAGCTGCCACAAAGCTGTTAGGTGGGCACACCTCTCAGGAAAAGGTGTTACTTTTCTTTTTTCTTTCTTTCTGTCTTTCTTCCTCCAGCATGATTCTGAATTTGGGCATGCTCTCCCTCACCCTTTGGACTCTCACTTCACTCTGAAGTGCTCCTGCATTCTGTGTGGCCACTTGTCAGAACGTGGCTGACACCCATTGCTAAACATGCTGTTCTTACTGAGATTGCATGGCTCTTCACCTTCATCGTCTCTCTTCTGACGGCTGCTGAGATTCCCAGCTTGCCTGTTGTTGATTAAAGTCTAATAAAATTGTCCAGGAGCTTCCTTCTGAGTCTGTTCTCAGTTATTCTGTTGACAGGACTAAGTACCCTGAAAGGGATCCCCAGTTTTCTCAGTAACGTGACATCCTAGGTGGGGCCCCCCAAATTTCCAGTAATAGCACAAGGTTGGTAACTTGGTAACTATAGATTTGACATAACTGAGTTAAAAACTCAGACCAGTATCAGATCTTAAATTAAGAATTCAGGCGTTTGGAATGCTCTAAATACAACTCTAGGAATCCCAGTACATTAGGCAGAAAGTAGAGAAAGTACAGCCAAGATTCAGAGCATTTGTTTAATATACAAAGTCTTTCACAGATAATTACTTTCCTTAGTTTGTCTTAAGCACACATTACTCACAAACAGTACATTGTTAATGAAAGACAATAGATAAAACTAAAAAAGTACAAATGCCCAATCTCAAAAATTGCACACAGTTAAAATAATATTTTCTCCTTTATTTGAATGTTATATCTGATTTCAGCATGGGCTTTCTTCAGGCATGGGAGAAGTATTGCAGCCCCAAATCACAGCATTTCCTTTCAATTGTATCATTATGTAAAATAGCACCATTGAGCTGATGTAAGAACGCAATTTTATAACAGTTACAATAGTAAGTTTTAGGTTCTCCACTTAATATTTGCCCCAAAATATTCACTGGCAAGGCAAGGTAAATTATATCTGACAGATGGAATAAATGACCTTTCTACTTCATTCCCCCCCCCCCCCCCCCCCCCCCCCGCCCAGTATTGTTATTTCTCATAATGATGTCATTGTGTTAATGAGCTCACTTTTCAGCAGAAGCATAAATATCTGTAGGGTACCCAAGGTCCTTTTCCCAAAAGAAAAACTCCTAAGTTTGGGGGCTCTGGGGGGGGGGGTTATTACCTATAGCAGCAGCTCTGAGTGAAGTTTTGATCCTGGGACATTCTGAGAAAGACTCAGTGTCTGCATTGCAGTATCCTGGGTTACTGGGACTCTTTAAGTTACCATTTTTTTTTTTAAATTTTTATTTTTATAGGGTTTTGTTGTTTTATAGTTAAGTTAACCTGCTTGGGGGAGGGCTTCATCTTTTAAAGATTTATTCTTTTTATTTATGTGTGTATCTGTCCATGTGTGTGTGGGTACTCTCAGAGGCCAGAAGAAGGTTTTGGGTGCCCTGGGGCTTGAGGTACAGGTGGTTGTGAACTGTTGTTGGTTTGGGAACCCAACCAGGACCGGCTACGAGAGCAGAAAGTATGAGCCATCTCTCCCAACCCTGGGCTTCCCTTTTAGATGTTTTGATTTCATTCCTTTTCAATTGAATATTTAATTATATCTAATAGAAATGTCAACTCTTGATAGACAGCATTTTCAATGTCTGGTTTATGGCATTTCTAATACCCCAGCTTCCCTTCATGTTTATAAAAACCCAGTTTTAACAATCTGTAAACTTAACAATTCAATGTTTTGTTTCAATTTCACTTCATATTTTACATGAAAGCAGGTAAACACACCTCAAAATGATGTCATTCTGTAAAGCAGCTTTCCTCCGTGAGCTGTAAGTCAGGCCATCAAAGCCAAACCTTTTCATTGTTACTAAGTGAAAACTCCGTTACTACGTGAATGTGCAAAGATAGTTTCAATACTGGCTTTTTATTCATTTAGTTTTAAACCTTTCTGGTGTTTTTTGTTCTGTTTTTGGAGGAAGGTCTCAGGTAGCCTAGGCCGGCCTCTGTTTGGGACTCACTCTTCTTCAGCAGAGGATAACCATGAACTCTTACATCTCACAAATGCTGAGATTACAGTTGTGTACCTACCAAAATGGATTAGTAAGAGCTAGGGGAAATACTCAGAAAAACTGAATGATAGTTAACCCCTTGTGTGAAGTCATGATTAACCCACCCATCCTTTGTTGTTTATATTCATCTTAAATCTTTAAAATGGAAACTCTTCAGGAAGTTAATACAAAGTTTAAGGTTCGGGTCTTTTTCGTTAATGTCATACGAACCCTTACTTGTTCTGGAGATCTGGTCCAGTTTCGCTATGTCCACCATATTCTCCCTGCATGTTTAATTCTTGTCCCTCCCACGAGTTTTAAGAAAGATGAGTCTTCTAAGGTTTTGTTTCCTGACTGAATACCTTAACATTTCTCTTGTATATGTACATGAATATACACGTCAAACACACACACACAATTGACATTGTTTACTATGTCTTTATTTCTAAGGGTAGGACTATTTGGACCCAGTGTCAATCACTACAAATATCATACTCTCTTCTCATTGAAACATCTTTTTTTTTCTTTTCCTTTGATAATCTGTGAAGAACAAACACTGATAATTACAAAGTGCGTGGACGTGGTACCCAGATTTGTGCAACATGATGCCCATGCTTTGGTTTTTATGGCCATCTCTGCCTTTTCAGGATAATAAATAACGAGAGCTAACCAAAAACAGTCACTTTTTAAAACTGTGGTCATCTTTCTTTGACAGGGTGTGATTATTAGCTCACTGCAGTGTCATATCAGTTTAATTGAATCTATGTAGAGCCCAGGGCTCAATTGTTGAACCGACAACAGCTCATCACTCATCATAGACTCTTGACTATTTTTACTTCTTAGCTGAGCAAGGGAATACTGTCAGGTGTAAACATGGCTGAGAGCCTTAGTTAAAATGCTCACCTGTCACGTTGACACTCCATGTAGGTTTAAAACCCTTAACACATTTGGTTTAGTAACAAAGTATTTAACTTTTATTTCCCTACCATAATGGACTTTATAGGCTCTACACAGAAGTTAATTTCACAACATTGCTACGGATTGCACTGACTCCCTATGCTTTTGTTTTGAAAACTTCATTGAATTCAAGCTGGAATACTTAATTTGCTGAGTTTAGTGCTTTGTAAATCAACCTTTACGTGAAACTGCAAAACAAAACAATGGACTCAACTGCTGTTTTGAAATATCCAGCTGTTAAATGGGACAGAGGTGTAGTTTTTAATGAGAGGGCTCTGCTGTCCAATACCCTAATTAGATCCTGTCCAACACACCTCGTTCAGATTGAAGTGTGTCATAAATACATGCTGGATTTTGAAGACTTGGTTCAAGGAAATGGTGAAATCTGTTTTAATAACAGTTTCCGTTGATGACATGAAATAACTTGTATATTTAATGTTGACTATATTCTAAAAATGAATTGACCTATGTTTACTTTTCCTAATGGGGCACACTAGGAGATTGACATTGTACACCTGCACGTGCAGCTCATCTGTCTGTTGTTGAGCACTGTGTAAGAGGGACCCGATGTAAGAGGGACACAGCCTGATGGATGCTCTCAAAAGGCAGTGCTCGCTAGCTAAACTCCACAATGCTCTGAAAATCCTCTCTTCATGATTTAAATTTAAACAAAATTCCAGACATTTCTATCTTCAAATGTGTATTGCATCCATTTAAAAACATGCATCTGTCAAAATAACCAGACTTCACAATAGCCAGAAAAATCATCTGTCAAAGTGTAAAAAAAACCTCAAGTCCTCCAAGTTTGCCGCTGGTGTGACTTAGGGACGGTGCACACACTTTCAGGCTTACGACCAGATGTGTGTCATTTCCAGTGGAGCAGGCTAACATTACGGAACCCTCCAAAGAAGTGTACGCTGCATTTGAAGACTGTCCTGGGATTCCTCCACACTACTTGAAAGAGGATCGCATGTCCGTCCGATCTTTCATCACTGGAAGCGTTGCTTGTACCAACAGTTCCTCATGAACTCACTCCCTAAGACACTTCCCCTTTCCACGTCCCACTGCGGGCTCTGCTTCTTGGGATCCTGATCACTTGATAGTTTCTCCTCATTTCCTTTTTGCTCCAAGTCAGGACAAACAAGTCAGTAGGGGAACGGAGAAGACAAGGAAGCCACCAGAGCAGAAGCATTTCTGTTTGTAGTGGCTGGGGCTGCAAAGATGCTTCTGGGACAAAGTTCCCTCTGGTTCCATCAGACCGGTATAACTTCAGGTGGGGCGCCCTCTGCAGATGGCAGTGAATTTGAACCTGTCTGTGGCACAGGCACAACCACAGCATCCTTGATTTCTGTGTTCACATTACATGAGAAGTTCTTCTCCAGTTTGTTGGCAGTGTCTGGGCAATTCTGCACAAAGATCACACGGTTGTAGGCCTTCAGCCTACGCCACAGTTGAACATAGACTTTACACTGTACGTACATGAAGACGAGACCTCCTGTGAAGCCAATGGCCACCACAACCAGTTTTGTCCAAAATGGCCATTCCAGCACACCTGTGAGACAGAAAGAGAGGGTGTTAGCAAGTTGTCATCTCTACATTTGGTCTTCACCTGGGATCCCTTCTACAAATATTTCCCTGAATTATGTGTATTGCACCACAGGGTCTACCAAAGGGAATAGGGTCAATTTGTGGTCCCCCAAACTGTGAAACGATGGGCATTTTCAGTGTGTTCAGACTTCTTAGGGAGCAGCAATACTATTGATTGATTCACAGAGCCGATGCTGCAAGTATGTCCAGCAGCCCTGGGCATAAGGATTGCTTTCTTCTGTGAACAATGCAAAGTTTGGGAGCCTGGCAAAGGTTTCATGTTCTCTGTCCTGTTGGTCATTTACAAAGCTGGTGTTTCTCAGATATGACTTCCCTGGATCTTTATAAGACCATTTTTTCTTTAAGTGTGTGACCCCTTTTTCTTTGAAAAGGAAACTTTTCCTTTGAAAGATTGGGGGAGGGGGACAACTTAAATGGATTTACGTTATTGGCAAGGAAACATCTCCCCACTGCTGCTGACGCCACATTAATCTCTTTTCCTGACTTTGGTCACCTAAATGTATTTCTATGCTTCTTTCAGTAATCAAATCTGAAACTTATTTTTACAGTGGGTTAGGAGTATGCAGTAGAACTTACTAGAAAGTTTCTGCATAGCCAAGCAGTTCCCTTCAACAGCTTCTTTTTCATGCTTTATCTGAAGTCCTGTCTATGTAGTGCCAGAAACCGAGTGTCCCCTGTCCTAATACAGGTTCAGGCTGCAGCATGGGCTGTCCCCATCCTCTTTATAAGCTGCCGATTCATTAGAGCCCACCCCAGTGAGAAAAGGATGCAGTTTGTGTCATGAGGTTGACGAACACAGAATCCATGACTCGACTAGTGACATTATTTCCTGATAATCTCTGTGAAACCTCATGATCCCTATCACCATGGCATTCTCCATCAACCTCTGAAGTTGGCATATAAAGAAAAAAGGGTTTTGCTGTCTGAAAAGGCAAATGCCTTTTTCAAAATACTTCAAATTGTCTACATAGAATTCCACTAGAAATGCTACTAATGTTAATCAATTCACTTTGGAGCAAATGGAAGGAGTGAGATATTAAATTGGGAGAGGTGCTGGAGACAGTTACAACTTCCCGAGATACTGCTTTGGAGAAGTACGTTGGGCATTATGGCCCCATGGATCAAACTTAGGTCCTTAGACTTGGCTACAGGTGCCTTTACTTGCTAAGCCATCTTGCTCCTTTTTTTTAAAAAAATTTATTTATTTATTTATTTATTTATTTATTTATTTATTTGAGACAGGGTTTCTCTGTGTAGCTTTGCGCCTTTCCTGGAACTCACTCTGTAGACCAGGCTGGCCTCGAACTCACAGAACAGAGATCCGCCTGCCTCTGCCTCCTGAGTGCTGGAATTAAAGGCATGTGCCACCACCGCCAGGTGCTCCTTTTTGAATAGCCTGCACCTGCCATGTTAGGAAGGCAGAACCACCATGCTAGATGATTAGAACAGTAACAAAAACCAAGCTGGAGAGATAGCTCAGCTGTTAATCTTTAAAGGGGCATGAGCTCAGTTTATGTTGTCAAAGCTCGTATATCTGGTTTTCCTTTTCTGCCCTCCAATGTAATGACGCACGCATGCACACACACACACACACACACACACACTTAGAAAAATAGCCAAACTCCACACAGCTTAGCTGCATCCGCCATTCTAGCTAGCGGTATCTCCATTGGCAGACAGGTAAAGGAACCCCTGCTTGTCTATGCAGCTGCTGGAATGGAGTGCCAGCTCTCTCCAGGTGCAATCGTTGACCGTAGCCATCAGCCCACCTGGCTCAGGCAGAACAAATGCCTAACCAAAGCACAGAATGAGGTGAAGTAAACGGCCGCTGTTCTAAGTCACTCTGTGTGGACAGGTTTTTACAAAATAGAGACCAGTTGACACACTGCTTAAAAATTGAGGCAAAAGTCGCTCCTGCCCATGGGGTTCTTAGTGTCACTCAGTGAATTAGCAGTGTGGTAGAGCGGCGAAGGGCATGCACTACAGTGGCCTGAGGGATTTGAGTACTCCGTGTCTCTGGCTGACCAAGTTGCATATCAAGGGTGGTGATTTCTGTGGTGCCCACACTCGAATCTTTCTCACTTCCTGTAGGCTCCAACTTCTGGATGCCTCCAGAGTCCAGGGGGGTCTGAAGTCCAGTTAGCTGCCAGCCATGGTATTGGCATAGAGGCAGACCCAGACAGCCTCACCATGTGCCCTTGGCATCCCTAGCAATTTTAATCCTTTTCACCAGAGCGACACTTCAAAAAGACCACCAAAAATCAATGAAAAAGTCCTTGAACATAAGGACAACCGTGTGCACTGAATTTGTTAGGGAGTTTTTATATCGAGCTTCCAACCAAATGACTGGCTTATAAATTGGGCCGCAGTCCCTGGGCCCTTGCAGATTCATTTGCTTCCTAGAAATACTGTTTCTCAGAAAATGCATTTCCCTCGATTGTAGAATCAAGTGTCTGCCCTCTCTGGCACACAGGCTAGGATATCTTTAATATATCACTTTCTGTTTTCTCTGTAAACCAAATCGGAGAAACCAGAAGGTTCCAGATAGGCTTGCAATATAACTGTAGATTGGACAAAGTGTGTATTTTCTCATCTTTAAACCAACAATCTCTCTCTGTGTCTCTTTTTTAGGTTTGTTATTTCTTAGTGCCCTGTATATCCTGTCATGTGACTGGAAACATCTAGGACGTGTCTAAAGCCTTTAAATCACTCAGCAGCAGAAGAGAGAGAACCCAGAAGCTGTAGAGACACTGCATGTCTTGACAGACAGTCTCACTACTAAGCTGGAATGGGTTGGGCTGGTGTTTTCCTTACACAGTTACAAGCATGACTGCATACAGGAAACCTGTGTGGGTTGATGCTCTCTGTTTTCCCCCTTACAGCTGTGTAAGTTCAACAACACAGTATATATTTTTCCTTACTTTCTTTCAACATTCTAATTAAGTTCTTAAATAATATTAAAATTTAAAATGCAGTGTAAATAAACTATGAATGATGTGGCATGCCACTTAAATAAACACATTTCAATTAACTTCATGCAGAAACCCAGTTTATGATGTCTGAAAAATGAGTCCTATAAAAAAAGTCTAGGAGGCAGAGAGTCTAGCTTTCTTGGTTTTCCAAATGAGGAAGCTACACTTTGGAGAGATGGTTTTCTTCAGCATCACTGCCAGTGAAGAAGGCGGAACTAGAGCCCTGGCCTGCCAGCACCTGCTAGCCAGTGTCTGTCATATTAGGGCACTGATCTCTAGAAGTCAGCTTTACAGCTATGGCTGTGGCTATGGCTAAGGTTATGGCTAGTGAACTGCTTTGAGCTTCCACCAATGCCAAGTGCTCTCTGAATAAGAGGGTCCCGGCTTAGAGGAGCTACTGCTAGCACTTGGTTGTCCTGCTCCTGAAGATCAGCACTGAGAACACTGCAATATTCTAAAAGAAAATAAAAATCCTTGTAGAAGAGACACTCAATTCACAGTGCAAACTTTTGTGGCTTTAAAAAACCTTTCTTTTTATTTTGAGACAGGGTTTCTCTGTATAGTTTTGATGCCTGTTCTGGATCTTGCCTCTGTAGACCAGGCTAGCCTCGAACTCAGAGATCCACCTGGCTTTACTTCCCAGGTGCTGGGATTAAAGGCGTGTGCTACCGCCGCCCTGCTCCTTTCTTCCTTCCTTTCTTCTTCTTTTTTTAAAATGAGATAATATACTGGATTATTTGTCTAGACCATGTAAGGAAGAGGCAGGAGGGTCAAGTGAAAGAGGCAGCGACAGCACTAATTTAGATTGTTCACGCGAGGAAGAGGAGGCAGGAGAACCGTGGGGGAGGGCACCAGACATGTCCAGTCTAAAAGACCAGCGTCGTAAACGCACAAAGGGCTTGTTTTCTGTCCCCGTCGATACAGTCAAATTCGCCGCTTTAGACTCAACATCAATTCTGGTTGGAAAGCACAATTTGTTCCTCTTTAGACATTTCTGAAGGTTTTCTAGATGGGTTTAAAATATCCTAGCCTTTTAAATTATGCAGTCCCTCTCCGGTAACTTCAAAGGTAAATTCAGGATCAGCCCTCACAATGCCTGAGGAAGATTAAGGTGCTGACAGCTCAGGTAGATACCAGCCTCGCCCGCCTCACCGTTTATGTGGGAGAGAAAGGCTTGGGACGACTCAGACGGAGGCACGTGCTGCCCCACCATGCATGGGGGGAGGGCTTCAGATGCAAGAGGGTTGTCAATCCAGGGGACTCTCTTTGTGAGAGTCACCACGGTTTCCATGTGTCCTGGAAAATGTCCCACAAGTACATGGTTCTGTGGGAAGGCACAGACTCTTTAACCCCACAGATACCTGCTTCCTAAGTTAACAAGCCTGAATACCAAAGATAAAGATGATCTCATTGGGGTTGCTGATAGGAAATGATACGAACACTATCTAATCTCTGTGCACGAAAGTCAATTCTGGATTTTCACTCAATTTTTTTTAAATTTATTTTGAGTCTCATGTAGCCTGCACCGGCCTTGAATTTACTCTGTAGCCAAAAATGACTCTGAACTTCTGATTCTCCTGCCACTCCGCTTTGCTGTCCTCACACCCTGTTTATGTGGCAATGGTGACCAACATCATGAATGCTACCAGGCACTCTACTAACTGAGCTACATCACCAGCACCAAGGTCTTTATTGGGAAATTTGAGTTCTGTAGGGATATTCGTGGTCTAAAGTATTGTACGTGTGTTGTGCTGCAGAGCTAGAGCAGTGACTCATGACCGACCCTTAGAGGAGCCCAGAAGATCCTAAGTGAATCCCTGACCATTGGACATTGAGTTACGTAACAGTGAGAACTGTTACCTGGAAGTGTAAGCGGAAATAAACCCTTTCCTCCCCAACTTGCTTTTGGTCATGGTGTTTCATCATAGTAATAGAAACCCTGACTAGACAGTGCCCTACGTGGAAATGATAAAGAAGCATTTAAAATAAAATTCTACAAACTAGAGCGGGAAAGCTTGGGCACATGCTTCTGCACACTGGCTAGGTCATTTGCCAAGTCCCAGACACAGCGATGTGACCAGGAATAACACCTCCCTACACTGTTCTAAGTCGGCTTTGAGCAAGTGAAGGGAGACAAATAAACAATTATGTTAATGATACGGGTCTTTGGTCGGGCTGAGAGTCTCAGCATGGCTGCATGACACACTCGAATAAGCAGTGAGTCTGGGTGTCCAGGGAGAAGCAGCAGGCTCTACCATGTTAGAGAAATTCCACAGAACTTTAACGTCCAAAGAAGGTGGAGGGCTACCAAAAGGTAAGGGCCAGAGTAGCTCACAGCAGGGTGGTGGCTTTAGGATTTTCACAGGCCTGGAAAATGCTTGTCGGGTTTTAAAGCTGGTTTGCTGGGTGCTCCCATCAGTTTCACATACAGAGGTCTAGGGGAATAGAAGGCTAGAATGTGTATTTCTAATGAGTTCCCAGGAAGTGGTAATGCTGCTGGTCCTGGGGGAATTTTGAGTTGAGTTTCCTAGGAGTTAGGTTAGGGATGTGTATGGAAATACAGTCTCTCTCTTTTTCTTTCTCACCGTGTGTGTGTGTGTGTGTGTGTGTGTGTGTGTGTGTGTGTCAAGAGAATCTGGAAAGAATTGTTTTACATAAAGGGAAAAGCTGAGCAGGGATTTAGAAATAGATTCTCAGGGGGAGATAGATGTTTGATGTAATTGGTGACACCTAGGTCCTTGGGGCACCATTGGGGTTACATATTAATAATATTGACTAAGTGGGGATAATGTTCAGATTCATGATTTGTATTTTATGGTAGTTAATGAACATGAGTTGAAGGTGGGGGGAATGGAGAAGGTCTAAGTAAGAGGCTTTGGCTCTTTTTGTATAAAAACAAATTTCCCATGAATATTCTTAGTGGGGAAGGAGATACATGGAAAGAATCCAGGACTATGAAGCAGAACACATAGGATCTGGTGGCTGATTTCAGGGAGAAGAAAGACTGACCAGGGAAAGGAGGGGGGCTCCAGTTGTTAGAGATGCTTTTCTCATGGTGCTGATGTTGGATGTGGGAGATAGTGTGGACATACTGAGCTTGAGTCCCTGGAAGATTTCAAAGATGCTCTCAGGAGGGAGATGCAATCTTTGGGGTGTATTATGAGCTGGGTATGAAATTGGGGAGGTGGTTATCAGCATGCAAGCAGCAACTAAAGATATAAGGATAGAGGGTGACCACTGGAGCATGTGCAGGAGACAAAACAAAGGGAGGGATGTGGGTGTCTTGGCTTCTACATTTGAGACTATCAAGCTCCTTACTGTAAACAGTCACAATCTACATGTCTCAGGTATCGGACAAGCACAGCTGACTAAATATGAGTGTTTTCCCATGGCAATCTTGTCTGGGTTTAACACAGGTGAAATGGAGTCCTGCTTCTTGTCCACCACAATCTGGCCAAGTCAGGACAATGTCTAGTCATGGAAATGCTTGTTTCTCCAGTGGGGGTTTTACGTAGCCATCCAAGAGTAGGAAGTCTCTGGCCAGGAGTCATCAGATCTGCTCTGCCCTGCCTAGCTAGGAGCACACTTGACTCCTAAGGGGGAGAGTTGGGTAATGTGAGATGGGGACACTCTGCTTTCCACGTAGGCACGGTTGGGTATCTGGTACTTGTTATGCACAATTATTGTTTTAAGGCCCTACCTGCAGGGGATGAGAATTTATTTAATCCAGATTCAATTTGACACCTTAGAACAAGAAACTCTGGGGAGAGTCATAATGTAGCAGAACAGAAGCTTGCTGTAACTGATACAGTTTATAAATGAGTTACTGTTGCGTAAATGAATGCAGAAAAAATCCCATCCTGCCTGTTTCTCTAGTATTTAGACTTGATAGAGGCTTTTCCTATGTTTTTGTTTTTAGAAAAGAGCACTAGGATCTTTACAGTGGTATTTTATTTGTACTGAAATGTGATTTTATTTGTATGTTAATAAATAAAGTTGCCTAGGGGTCAGAGCTATTAGCAAGCCATAGCGAAAGCCAGGGCGGTGGTGGTGCACGCCTTTAACCCCAGCACTTGGTAGGCAGAGCTAGGTAGATCTCTGTGTGTTCAAGGATACAGCCAGCATGGAGACACATGCCTTTAATCTCAATACCAACCATAGAAGACCTGGAGGTCTGTACAGACAGGCAGTGACAAGACGGTCATGTAGTTGGGTTTACAACCAATGAGAAGGCAGAACAGGAAGGCTATATAAAGACAAACAGACAGGAAGTAGGTCTCTTTCAGAGAGGTCTCTTGCGGAGAGGTAGGACAGCAGTGGCAGGAAGGGTAAAGTTTTTAATCTCAGCTCTTAACTATCGCTCTGACCTCTTGGCTTTCTTCTCTGAATCGGCTCTGTGTTTCTTATTTAATAAGATGGTCAGTTACATCTACAGATCTTCATGGCTCTCTCCAGCTCATCTTCCCTTAACCAGCTGTGCCCACCAGGAGCCCTGCAGGCCTGGAATCTTCCAAGTCAATCCCACTTCAGGGAGCTCAGAGTACAGGCATGCTGGTGTGCACTGCTGCCCCCAAGTGGACAAGCCTGGGAAGCCTTTAAACATAATATATTTTGGGGTATCTTTCTTTGTAGTCCGGACTCCATCCTTCACAAACTGGGCATGGCTAAAATTTTCAACTACAGTGCTAATCCACTGCCTCAAATTACCCAGTACACATTCTCCACTACAGAATTACCATGTGCCTTCAAAGAAGCAACAGGTAAGGTGAATTAAAGCAAACTTTAAAACTCTCTCTTTCCTTCTTCTTCTTCTTCTTCTTCTTCTTCTTCTTCTTCTTCTTCTTCTTCTTCTTCTTCTTCTTCCTTTCTCCTCCTCCTCCTCTTCTTCTTCTCCTTTCCTTCTTCTCTTTCTTCCTCCTTCTTCCTTCCTTCCTCTTTCTCTTCCCCCTCTCTCTCCTCTCTTCCTTCCTTCCTTCCTTCCTTTCTCCCTCCCTCCCTCCCTCCCTCCCTCCCTCTCTCTTTCTCTTTCTTTCTTTCTTTCTTTCTTTCTTTCTTTCTTTCTTTCTTTCTTTCTTTCTTTCTTTCTTTCTTTTTCTGTGTAGTCCCAGCTTTCCTAAAACTCACTGTGTAGACTAGCCCGGCCTCAAACGCAGAGATCTGCGTGCTTCTGCCTCCATAGTGCTAGAATTGAAGAATGTGCCCCCACAACCCGGGAACTCTCCACTTTTCTAGCAATTGGTGTTTGTGTGTCAGGCAGCGCCTGATGCTCTGGGAGCCTCTGGGAAGTAAGTCTAAGTGGTGAATGCTATCCATGCGTCACCCACTCCAAGTTTCACCAGGACCTAACACATCCCAGGTCTTTGCTTGGGATCCCAAATGGTCCGTGCTTTTTAGACAGAGTTGACCAAGGAGATGAAGACTTGGCTGCAAGTGCTAGCCCTTGCTCAGGTGTCCCACCTGGAGACCTAAACTTCAGCAACAGCGCCCTGCCTACGCCATTGTGAGAATCCTGGGAAGGAGGACGGAGGGGAGGCATATCCTTACCATTGTCGTTACCTTGCTTGATTTCCTCTGCTGTCCGATCGATCAGCACATACAGGGACCACACCACACAGGTGACGGCGATGACATGGAACGTGACGGAGCAGAATATTTTCCTTCTTTCACTTGTGGTCATCTGGAGCTTTTCCCACTGCAAACAGAAACGAGTCACTCACCACCACGTTTATAACCAGAACATTCTGCTCTCAGTTTATGTTCCAGACAGGAACCTGCATTGCAAAGCAAACATCATGTTTTCAATTTTACACCATACTGCTGTATTCAAGTAAGTCCCTGCATTCGGAGAGGTAGGAGATCATCACTGACAAAGGAAACATAACTTGATTTGTAAGAAGTGATTTTCTGATTTCCAAATGGATGAGGCCAGTCTGTATCTCACTGTGCAATAAGAACGAGGTAGGTTCACATCTCTGCATGATTTTGACTGGTGTGGTGACAGATGATGACTCAGTTGGTAAAAGTCAGGCATGGTAGTGTGGGGCTGTAACTCCAGTGCTGGGAAGGTGGAGACAGGGATGCTGGGGCCCACTGGTCAGGCAGACTACTGGAACTGGTGAGTTCCAGATTCAGTGAGAAACCCTGTCACAAAACAAAACAACAACGCAGTGGAGAGTGGTGGAGGAAAACAACCAGTGTTGTCGCTGAGCTTTTACACAACCACACGTGTGTGTGTGTGTGTGTACATGTTGCAGTCATATGTGCACATACAAACACATGTGTAAATAAATAAAATAGTATGTTTTTTTTTTTAGAAAACATTCCCTTTCAGCTTCAGCCCGTTGTTACTGTCTTACAAGCAGTTACCAGCAGCTTTTGCTACATGGATCACCATACAACTGGGCAAGTGTCACCTGCTTGATAGGATAATAAACAAGGACTTTAGTTCTGTTAAGTTAATTGGAATAACATATAAATCAAAGAATATTACCATTTGCCAATAGCATTTTGTGATTTGATAAATATTACTCAAGTCACCTTGGTATCAAAAGGTACATGCAAAAAGTCAATTATTTGTGTACAGAGATCGTCTGTGTTCCAGTGCAGGAGATTAACTTTAGTAAACACACACACACACACACACACACACACACACACACACTCCACCCTCAATCAGAAAGCTGGCTTGAAAAAAAAAGAATCGGGGCTTCTGAGGCTGGAGAGGTGGCCCAGTGGTGAAGAGTGCTCGCTGACCTTGCCAAGGACCAGGGCTCGGTTCTCCATACCTACATTGAGTTGTTCACAATCACCCGTGACTTCAGGTCAAGGTGATGTAATGCTCTCTGGCTTCCCAGGATAGGAAGGCACACAGATACATGTAAATACAAATGAATAAATCTCTCTTCAAAGATCAGGACTTATATCTAAAAAGCAATTTTGTGAAATGAAATAGAGTGGGTCTAAAAAAAATACCAGGAGAGGATAGGGTAGGAATGATTCATTTGTAAAGATTCCCATGCCAGACAATCACTTGTTAGTGAAATGAGAAGTGACATTTTAAGAAGACAGTGTAAGAGGGACATCAACCTTTTCCACTTTATAAATCCTCATAAGACCATTCAGAAATTCACCACACGGTGTAGATGCAGGGCCATGGCGCCCTCTGCCGTATGAAGACATTATTGCATGCGGTACTCTCCACAGGGCCTCCCAGAAATCAAGGCATTTATCAATTGTTCATGTCTGCTCAGGTCGGTGTACAAACTTTGCAACAAAGTTTTCAAGTGTTCATAACGGCAAATAGGTGAAGGAGGTAGGGGTATACGACTCATTTTAACAAGTTATGAAAGTGCTGTAATTTAATATTTGCAATGTTGAAATTGAGTTAGTAGCAAGCTTTGGTTCGTAAAGACTGGGTGAAAATAAAGTGAAAAGATGAGGAAATTCACATTGCACTTGTCTCCGTCACCTAACGCCATAAAGCAGTGTGTGACTTGTGCTCACATTCCCAGCTGTGCCTTGTGACATTTGGGACATCTCCTGCAGGGGCTCGTCCAGTGCTCAGAGCTTTCCCCATCATCAGCACCAGCTCACCTGCTGGACCTGCAGGTCACCCAGCCCCACTGGTGGGTGTTTTAGATGGCATGTCGCCATGTAGCCCAGGCTAACCTTGAATTCACAATCCTTCTGCCTCAGTCTTTGGAGTGCTGGTCTCACAAGACGCTGCCCTCATCATGCCTGGTTCCTTTTCCACATCTCTTTAATCCCTCCACTTCTCTACCTTCCTGTCATGGTAGTCAGGTTTTCCTCCAAACCCTGAAAACACTTCAGCTGAGGCTGACCAAACAAACTCTGCAAAGTGTTAGCTCCGCTCTGTCCCGCCCCACCCCCCCATAGCTGGCCTTGACTTTGCTTCGAGGTTTTGCATCTCCTGGTCTTTGGTACACATTGTTTTCATGTCCTCGGCATTTACCCTGCAACTCCCAAACACCAAAGCCTTGAGCAGAATTATATTATTCCTCTTTCTCTCACTCCCTCCCCTCCTTTCTCCCTCCCTCCCTCTCCCTACTTTCTTTCCTAGTTCCCCTATATATCTCCCAGATTTCTAACATAACCCAGAATTTTTAGGAACTCTATACTCCGATAACTCAAATGGTGCCCCCTGGTGGCACCAGTCCCCACTTGTCCTTAGTAGCATTGTGTTTTTGTATAGTCAGGGCCAGGAGTTTCCAGCCATCTGTTCAAACTATTGTTGTAATTTCATTTGCATAAATGCAGAGCTGCATTTTAACTGTTCAAAAATTTCTGAGTCCCTGTGGGGTTTGTCGCATACACCAGGTCTAAAACGCATTGCATTCTGCAGACACCTTAGCACAATGTTATGTGAGAGTTTATGCACACCTTTCAAAGGTTCTGTGACATTACACGTTGGAGAAGTTTCTCCAGGTTCCATTCTAGAGTGTTAGTTCTGAAGAGTGTTCCCCAGCACCAGTCAGGGAGCTGGGGAGCTTGTTAGTAATCCAATGTTTGGGGGCCCCACCTCACACTTACCGAATTGAACATTTTGGCAGCAGGGCTTCTCCTGTAATCTGAGATTTTTTTTTTCAATTATTTAGTGAGTGAGTGAGTGAGTGTGCACACGTGCCACAGGGTGTCTGTGGAGGTCATAGGACAGCTCTAGCTTTAGATCGTGTGGGTTCTTGGAATCAAATGCAGGTGCCCAGGCTTGGCAGCAAGGGCCTCCCCGCACTGAGCCATCCCGCAGGCCTGTGATCTTAGTATTAGAAAGCCCTCTGGTTATTGTGACGCAGCTGGAAGTTTGAGATCCTCCTGTGTAATGATCCTTTGTAGACTAGTAGAGTGGCCTTGACGGAATATAGAAACAGCACTTGTCACTCTCTATCACACACTAGTTACTAGTTAAGGGAAGGTGACTGAACCAGCAGGAGCCGACTGTCTATAATGCAACTATATCACGCTGAGTAGAAGGAAATCATGAAACCAGTGAATTTGTTTAGAGTAAAATGGGTGGCAGTCAGTTCATTACTCATTAAAATAAGCAGTTTCACTGTGATTTTAGTTTTACTTTCCAAATTAACATTGAAGTGACTGGAAAAGTTATTAAAATAGCATTGTGTGACTTAACAGTCTCAAGTACTTTGGGAGGGAACCAAGTCACAGAGTCTGAACAGCCGTGAGAAATAACTCTTGAGATAAAAAGTCACAGCTACACCTGTAGCCAAAAAACACCAGAAGAGAAAGTCAGCCTTTTCAGAGCTTCAGTGGAATTTCTGAAAGTTTGATGGGCGCTAGGAAACAGGAAAGGCAGCCCGAGACACAGTGGTTGGTTGAGGTGACTGACTGACTGAGGCAGTTACTGTCACAGACAAGTCAGAAAGTGTACCTGATGCGAACCTGTCCTTTGACAGAACTACACGCAACTATCCACACGGATTCCCTGGTTTCGTTACTGATAACTAAACCCTTCCATGTTCTGTCTGTGAATGGTGATAATTAATTGTTTGGCATCTCTGTACGTGACCCATAGGGAAGGGACTGTGTGTGTGTGTGTGTGTGTGTGTGTGTGTGTGTGCGTGTGTGTATTCAGTTCCTCTGTTTCTCTTGATAATTTGGGAGAAGAGAAAAGTGTTTTATATCAAAACATTGCAAGGAAACACATCCAAAGAAATTTTAAGTGGAAACAGGAAGAAATGGGCCACATATCCAGAGGGGCCTGTGAAATACCCAATCAAAATAGAAATACTGTGTTGCCATTTGAGGAGTTTGTACATGGGTTAGTTTAGGATTGGAGGAAGTAGTTATGGATATCTGGTTGAAGTAAAGACAGTAGGCAGGCAGCTAGTTAGCGGTCTTACTAAAAATCACAGCTTAACTTTACAGTAAGGGAGAAGACTAGTTGAGAATCTCATTGCTACTGCTCTAATTGACCCTCCTTTGGCTTTTTGAACGGCTGAGAAATAGGAATTCTATAAACAAGGCAAGGGATAAGAGGGAACGTGCTCTGTTCTGGGAGGCTGGTACCATTACAAGCAGTTTTCCGTGTTAGTTGTTGTGGTGACTAATCTGGATTGTCAGCTTGATGGCACTTGAAACCAGGGAAACATGTCTCCAGGCATGTCCATGAGAGATTATGAGAGAGAGAGAGAGAGAGAGAGAGAGAGAGAGAGAGAGAGAGAGAGAGACTGAGCATAGGCATTCATTGCTCTCTGCTTCCTGGATGGGGACATCAGGTGACCAGCCACATCCTGTTCCCACCTCCCCTGCCACAATGGACTGTATCCCTGGAACCGTGAGCCTGAATCAATCCTAGCATCAGTTGTCACAGCAGTAAGGCAAGAAACCGACAGCCAGGTGACAGAGCCGTGTGGAGGGAGCTGCTTCCCTGTGTACACACAGAGACCTTGCTGAAATCATCACACGGATCTGCAGGGCAGTCCTTTGATCCAAGGGATACTTATTAAGATAGAAGTTTCTGAGGTCAAATGCTAGCTCTGCCACTGAGGACTGTAGGACTTGCCTGAGATTATTTTTGGTTTTGTCTTTGTTTTTGCTTTTTGGCAGCTAGTATTTTATTCAGATAGTCTCATTACCCGTGGTCCAAGAGCATTCAAATAAGAACTCAAATAAAATCAGATGTTTAAATTTTTGGTCTTCAAACATCATAGCCAATGATGCCATGTTTGCCTGTGATCTCTCTGGTATAAAACCACGTGCACACCTCAGTGGCCACCAAACCATTCAGCATAGCTTCCTTAACTGTAAGCCTTTTGAAGCTAACAGTTTTAGCACTTTGAATTCTCTGTCCTCTCGTTTTCTCATGTCTAAAGTGCTAACAGAATAGCTGGCATTGGTAAGTGATTCCACAAATGTAAACGTAGAAAGGTACCTGTAAGTTAAAAAGGATCTGGTGAGGCTGGGTAGCGGTGGCGCACGCCTTTGATCCCAGCACTCCAGAAGCAGAGGCAGGCAGATCTCTGTGAGTTCTTTCAAGGCCAGCCTGGTCTACAAAGCAAGTTCCAGGATAGCCAGAGCTGTCACACAGATAAATTGTCTAAACAAACAAACAAACAAACAAACAAACAAACAAGCAAAGGACCCGGTGAGCATTTTTCAGTTATCTTAATGTGGACTCTGCAGCCTCACGTTCAAGTGGACTTAGACTGTCCTCACCCTCTGGATTAACTTAGAAGGTTGGTGCCATCTCTGAGTGATGGGGATCAGATCTGATTGTGCAGAATTAAATCATCCAAACCTATTTTGCAATAAGGGCTAGATTTTTCTGAATATTGGAACTCTTAACAAGATTTTCTTAACTATAGGGACAAAGAGAAGAGAGGTAATAGGTAAGTTGCTTTGCATATAGTAGGTGGGATCATCTAAAAGGTTTTATAGTATTGGCCTCTTTTTGTTAGGAGTGAATACAATATATTACAGATAATGCTAAATCCCCTATTTTATGCTTTCTTTTAATGAAAGGTTAAAGGACTCAGCATTCCAAGGTTGGAGATAGAGCTCTGTGGTAGAGTGCTTCCCCAGCCGGATGAGGCCTGGAGTTCAAGTCCATGTACAAACATATACATCCCAAGGCTTCGCTGGGATGTGTTTGTGGCAAGGTTATGTCTCCCATGTGAAATGCAGAGCTGTTGGACAGCAGTCTGCTGGAAACATCCCCGGGAAAACGATTCTGACTACCTCAACAATTGCTCTGCTCACGGAGCTTCCTTCGAATGGTAAGTCCAAGAACATGCTCTTCTCAAAAGGTGGTTCACCTGGATCTTTACAGAGTCCTCTGAATGTTCAGTTTTCTAAAATCTTTTAAGCCCCAAGAGTGTATTTTCCTGAGAAGTACACTGGCGATGCTCCTGCACTTGGAACAGAGAAGCGCATAGAAGTGGAAGCAGCCACAATGTAACTAGTCAAAAAATCCCGGGGGGGGGGGGGTGCTAGAACACCATTGCAAAGATGCAGGGGAGTAGGATCAGGAGTCCTGCAGTTATGAGCGAACACAGGTCAGACACATTCACAGTCACACTTTGGAGAGCTGCTGGAGCCAATTTGATGGAAACTCCAGAATCTGGGGTGCAGCACACACCGACAAAGAGCTTTATTTAACCTGGGGCAAGTAACCCATCCTCCTGAGACCTCAGTTTCCTCTTTAGTAAAATTGGGGGAAAATACTATCTCCATGCCAGGCACGCGCTCGACCACTGAGCTACATTGGCGGCTCTGCAATGCTGTCCCTTGCGTGGATGAGGTTGGGTCATATATTACATACATGTAAATAGCACACTGTAAGTCAGTTAGTCAACCGGGAATCCCAACTGACGTGTGAAACAAACTTCCAGTAGGTCCACAGTAGGCTTTGAACAATTGTAATAATTCTTTGAATTTATTTCATTGTAGCAAACTTGATTTGCCGGGGTCCCTGCCATCTATCTCATCCACTTCACTCCTTTATACAACCTGCTCCATGTCTGTGGACAACTGAATTTGTGAATCTTCAAGGGCCTAAACAGCCAACCAGCCTTAAGCAAAGTTTGTCAGGACTTCGGAAGTGCGCAGGCCTCCAGCCCCTTGTGTGAAATGACAGAGCGGCTGTCAATCACCTGTGCACAATCTTCCGTACACTTGAAGTCATCCCAGAGGAACTGTAGTGCCTCAAATGGATACAAGACTGTAGCGTCTAGGCAGTGATGGCCAGAAAGGAGGCTGGGACATGCAAAGTACAGGCGCTTTTTTCCTGTGGATAATTTAAATCCACAATTGAAGGGTCTACAGGTAACAGAATCTCAGCACGGAAGAGACAACGGTTCTGTGCTGTCAACTTTTCCTAAAATTTCCTCTCTAAAATATGTGTAGTTATATAAACCTACGTTATATACACATTCATATGGAAATGTGCATAAGTTTGGTGCTAGATTAACTTTCTGATAAGTGTTTTTGAGCAAGTCTTTGCAACTTGCGTTTGTGTGGGGGGGGCGCGGCGCAGCAAAATTGTCCACTAGAGAGCGCAGTGATACCATGAAAATGAATCGCGAAAGAAGAGAAAGGGGAAAACGCGTTTTTCATTAATCTATCTTGAGGGGACAATAATATACGCTCCTTAGACACATCTGCACGGACCTGTTGGGTAATCAGTTAAAATGGCAAATTCCTAGGCTGCATCATGGATTCATGGCTCGGGATAGAAAGCTAGGAATCTGTATTATTAGTGTGAATGCAAATGGTTTGGTGTAGGGAAAGGGCTGAGAGTTACTTCCCAAAGAAAGGAAGTGTCTAGGGAAATAGTTTAGAGAGAGAATAGAAACACATAATAACAGTTTTGTATAAGTGGTCCTATTTCCCATCCTTTTTCGTGTGCTCCCCAAATCAACCTGTATCTGAGTTGCCATTATCATGTTAAAAACATAAATTAGTTAAAGATCCAATTGACAGACTAAATGAAGCTTCTTTAAAAATACTGGTTATTCTGCTCTCTCCTGGAGGTTCTGGGGAGCAATACCAAATCATTTACTTTGGAAAAGAATCAGCATCGTTGCTTCACACGTGCCGATGCCTCAGCAAATCTATGTTCGTGGGGACGCTTCATTATGCACAGCAGCTTTGTAGGGCACACACGAAAGAAACTGTATTGCATTTCTAACATGGCGCAGTTTCCCTTTGCAGTAGATTAAGGACCCTGGGAATCGACACAGCCATGTGTCTGGAAGTCCGTCTCTCCTGCTGGTTTCTGCCATGTGTGTCTCTCTCGTTCCTCTTTAGTGATTCTCCACAGCACCTGTGGGGGCGCCTCAAGCCAGATCCCTCTCTGATCACCGAAGGATCATAACCTTGGATGGAGCAGTTTCCATTTACCAAGGAGAACCACAGAGACTGGGGAATATTAGAAGAGAGGCTGTTCGTTTTTTGGGACGGTGTCTTTTGATAGTGCCTTGGCTGGCCTGAAACTGTGAATGTGACCAAGCTGGTCTCAAACTTGACATAATCCTCCTACTTTCCCAGTACTGAATCTGCAGGTGTGTACCTGCAGGCTTGGTGAGAAAGACATTATTGATTTATCTATTAATCTATTATTATTTATTTATTTGTCATTCATTTATTATTATTACTATTGTTTTTTTGAGACAGAGTCTCTCTACACAGGCCTGGCTGTCCTAGAACTCACTGTATAGACCAGGCTGGTCTCAGACTCAGAGAGATGCTCCTGCCTCCTGACCTGACCAAAAGGATATATATATATATTTTTTTTTTGGTTTTTCGAGACAGGATTTCTCTGTGTAGCTTTGCGCCTTTCCTGGAACTCACTTGGTAGCCCAGGCTGGCCTCAAACTCACAGAGATCCGCCTGGCTCTGCCTCCCGAGTGCTGGGATTAAAGGCGTGCGCCACCAACACCCGGCACCAAAAGGATATTTTAAATCATTTACTTTTAAACCTCTTTTTTTAGAAAGGGAGCCCTCCCCCAAAATTGGAAAATGGGGTGACAGTAGATTTTTTTTTTTATTTTTTTAATTACAGCGCTAATGAAGAAAGTACCATATTGTACAGGGCACTGGTCTAGGTGTTGGGAAAGAGCACTGATTAGGGTGGCAGCTGTGGAACTTGCAGCATTTATTAGATTAAGAGACTGTGTAATTGCACATCAATAAGAGATAATAGGCTTTGATTTTATAAGTGCTTATGTTGAACTGCATTTCATTGTGTTTGAAGGTGTCATTCTCAAATATTCCTTTAGGTGGCAGCGAAGAGAAAGAAGTTTCTCCTTGGGCCCCTCTGTTACACACACTGCAGTCAGCTCAAGTCTACGGAAGGTCCTTTGTCTCTGTTTATTTTTGTGGATCAAAAACATCCTTACCTTCCCATTCTGTCCTGACTCAATGCCACTGTCACATCTCAGAATTGCACAGAAAATTCAATGAAAGTTGAGTATT
>CABHPH010158448.1:0-11168 GCA_902168325.1 Peromyscus nudipes | reverse complement strand
GGATCCTGGGGAGAGGAGCTGCAGTGGTTTACCTGCCTAGCAGTTCATAGCATGTAGTAAAACAAGCAAGTCATGGCACTTGGTTGTCTGCAGAATTGCTTCTTTTAGCAACTATTTAAATTGTGTGAAAGCCTTGAGTATTTGAAAAATTAAGCCTTTCTGGTGGGATACACAAGGTTTTGTGCAGTCTCATGACATTTCATTAATGTCACAAAGTGCTAGCCCCTTGTCATTTTCTGCTGTCCTACCTCATTGGCATGGAGCTGCCCCCTTACAGTGCTCATGGGTCCTCACGCCCTGCCGTCCTCCAGACCTCTCAGCCAGTTTACCTTGGCCCAGCTGCAGACTGCTCTCTGCCGCTCTCTATCCGGTCTGTGTACTTTCTTCTTCTCCTCGTGTGCTGACCTAAGTGGCAAAGACCTTGCATGTAGTGCAGCCCTGACCAGCAGTTTTTCTACACTGGATTGTAGAATGCTGTCCACGGGTCTTTTAGTTATGGCGATAAGTTAGGATTAGAAATAATTGTAACATCTATTGAATCATGCAGTATTTGGGTTTGCTGAGTTTTCTGGATAACTTGAGGTTATTCTGAAATATTCAATCTTTTTTATTGTCTCAACAAATTTTCCATACATACATATTTTATGTTCAGATAATGTATCGCATTGTTACAAAGTCCTTGTATCTGAATTTATTTTAAGTGTGTTTTGTGTGTGTGTGTGTGTGTGTGTGTACACTTGTGGAAGTTAGAGCACAGCTTGAGAGAGTTGTTTCCTCTCCTTTTGATCATGGGTCAAAGAGATTGAACTCAGGTCTTCAGGCTTAGTGGCAAGTGCTTTTTACCTAGCGACCCATTTTTGCCAGATCATTTCTTTAAGAATAATTTTTAGCGATTCTCAGGATAATTGATAGTTGAAGAAATTGATCTGCCTGATTTTGTTGTATCTTTTTTTTTAAATACATGAATGCATGGGTGTACGTGTGTGTGCAAGCATATGTGTATAGATAGCACTCTTTAAATGTACACATAAATAAACTTGATTTGTTTCTAATTTAAAGGCTGAAGAGGATGCACACCTGGATGGGGCTGTTCCAATCCCTGTGGCGTCTGGAGACGCAGTGGATGATCTGCAGCCGATGATCCAGGCCGTGGTAGATAATGTGTACTGGCAGATGTCTCATGACCGAAAGACCACAGCGCTCAAACAGCTGCAGGGCCACATGTGGAAGGCGGCATTCACAGCTGGCCTCATGAAGGCAGAGTATGTGCTCTAATGATAAAACATTTCATAGGCCCCAATCCACATACACCCCTCACTCTTCCCCTTTCTGCCTTCTAAGTTGCACAGTTAGTAAAAAATAAAGTTGCTAGGCATGATAGCACATGCCTTTAATCCTAGCACTTAGGAGGCAGGCAGATCTCTGAGTTCTAGGCAAACCAAGGGTACATAGAGACCCTATCACAGAAAAAAAAAAAAAAAAAAAGATAAAATTGATACTGCTTTTATGATAGCAAATAAGTTTTTTTCTTTTTCCAGAATCATTTTACTCAGATTAGTCCCCTAGATCTGGGGCTCTGTGGGTGAGTGAAAGACTTTTAGTTCTATTTTAAAACAACTTCCTAGAACGTGGCAACTTCAGCCTGGTATGGTGTACATCTGTGGTATCAGCACTTGGGAGCTGGACTTTCCTGAGCCTTCTGTGAGCCAGCCAGGTCAGTTAACCTGCAGCACGCCAGTGGCACTCACACGGTGAGGGCACTGTGGGTCTGCTGCTCCCAGCCAGCTCTTTGCTGATGAGAGAAGTGAGAGGGCTCAGTAGTTAGCAGTCCTGGGGCGCCCAATGCCCACTTCTGACCGCCAAGGTCACTAGGCATGTACATACAATAAAATCAGAGAAAGAGAGAGAAGTAAGAAGGCCGTGAAGTCATGTTACTTTGAGGTCACTCGCGGGCACTGTTACTTCTGCTTTTTGAGTCTCGGTTACGGGATTTCTGCTAGCCCTCCTGCCGAGTGTTATATTGCTGGGCCAGGGAGATGGCTCACTGAGCAAGGGCGAGTGCAGCCAAGGCTGACAGCCTGAGTTCAGTCCCCGGGATCTACATTGTGGAAGGAGAGAAACAACTTCTGCAAGTTGACCTCTGACCTTGATATGTGTGCTATGACATGTACCTGTGTGCAGGTGTGTGTCTGCACTTGCACGTACATGCAGGCACAGCCACACACACACACGATGTAAAGAAATTAAAGATAGGGTCTCATCATATATATATATGTGTGTGTATATATGTGTATATATATATGTATATATGTGTGTGTGTATGTATATATATACACACACACATCCATCCTAACTGGCCTGGACTTGCAGTGTCACCCAGCATGGCTTCAAACCGGGATTCTCCTGCATCAGCCTTCTCAGTGCTGGAATTCGTAGATGTGTGCTTCCACACCCAGCTGACCTCAGAGATTCTTTTCATTTTTTAAAAAATTTTAGTCAGTTGCCTTATGTCAATCCTCAGATTGAAGGCCATTTTCAGCTGCCTGTGTTTCTTCTGTATTTCTTGTATTTTGTTTTGTTCAATGAGATGTTTATGTCTGCCCTTTACATGCAAGAAAAACACTAAAATAAATCTTTTTAAAATTGAGAGGAAAGCATTTTCATGGCTTCTCAAAGCATAGTGAAGGTAAATTAGTCTTTTCTTATAAATAAATTGCATCCATTAAATAACATATTGTTTATGTTATTTTGGCTCCTTGAGAATTAAAACATAGTCACTTCTTAGATTTATTTACTTTATTTGTGTAAGTTTTTTGTCTTCATGTGTGTAAGTACACCACATACATGCTTGGTGCCCATGGAGGTCAGAAGAGGGCATTGGATCCCCTGGAACTGGAGTTACCCGCAGTTGTGAGCCGCCGTGTGGGTGCTGGGAACGGAGCCAGGGTCCTGCGAGAGCACTAAGTGCTCTTAACTGAGCCGTCTCTCTGCCTACTAGTTACTTTCTTACTTCATCTCTTCGTGCTTTTTGTTGTCAAATACTATTCTCTCCACCAAACTCGTTGCTTCTAATCTGTGATCCTGGAGCTCCAATGACCTGTTTATTAGAAACGCAGGGATTTTCTGTCTCATGGAGTTGCTTCTCAGGTTACCATTTGAGCTGAGGCAAAGAGGTATGGCATCTGTGTACTGTCTGATTTTCATCTGGCCTGATGGTGAGTTTCTGCTTTGTAACTTGCTGAGTTTTCCTCCAGGTTCTTCTCAGATGTGGTTCCAGCAGTCAAAAGGTGGAGAGAGGCTGGAATGAAGGTGTACATCTACTCTTCAGGGAGCGTAGAGGCTCAGAAGCTGCTCTTTGGGCATTCCACAGAAGGAGATATTCTTGAGGTAGGTTACTTACTTGGTGTCCTAATTTGTTTGCTATTGCTGTGATCAGTACTATGACCAAAGCAACCGGGGTTGTGGGGGAGGGGAGGATTCCTTTGGCTTCCACATCCATATCAAGTCATTTGGGGAAGTTAGGGTAGGAACTTGAGCAGGAAGCTGGAGACAGGCACTGATGTGGAGGCCACAAAGGAGGGCTGCTCTATTGGCTTGCTTTTTCATGCAGCCCAGGGCCACCTGCCTAAGGGTGGTACCACCTATGTTAGTCATTAACCAAGACAGTGCTCCACAGATATGCCCAGAGGCTAGCCTGGTGGAGACAATCGCTTAACTGAGGTTTTTTCTTCAAAGATGACTCTAGTTTGTGTCAAGTGGACAGAAACTAACCAGCACACTGGGATTACTCTGTTTTGATACTATCAAAGCATGAAATATTGAATAGTAAAAAAAAAAATCTACTAAATAAAGCTAAATTGACAGCTAGACAATTGTACTTACTGTTATAAAAAAATGTGGAAAAACTGAGGGTGCCTTATAGAGGGATGAATGACCTTGGCCAGCAGGTCATTCTTCAGTGACAGGTTCCTTAGAGAGAGGTGACCAGAAGATGAGAAGATGGAGAAGCCAGGAAAGTTTGGGGTCAGGAGGTCCTGCACAAGCGGATAGCTCCCACAGGCAAGTTCATTAAGAATGCAGCATCTTACATACAGCTTGTAAGGGGAGAGTGGGACAAAGCCAGCAGGAAGTCAGTCAGGCACATTGCCCAGGGGACACAGGCTATCTTAGGTGTGCCAGAGCACAGTGGACCTGGGACTGATGACTCCAGTCTCTCGGGAAAGCCAAGTTCCCAGGAACAGAAACCATAACTCCTTCGAGGCCCTGTTCCGAGCCCCAGATTGGACCTTGTCAAGTCTACGCCTGGGCAAAGACAGAGCTTTTGGTTCCTTTTGTGCTATCTCAGGGCCTGTGAGAGTGCCTGGCTCTGCCTGGCTTTCAGCAGGTGAAATATTTTGTGTAGTACCAGCTTTTGAATTGGAAGTCTCTTACATTTTTCTTGTGTATAAGGATTACCAGAAGTTTGTGTAAAATGGATTCGGGGGCTGGGACAACAGCTCAGTTGGTAAAGTGCTTGCTCTGCGAGCCTGGGGACCTGAGTTTGATTCCCAGCACCCATGCAGAAGCCAAGCTTCACGGCACGGGCTTCTCATTCCAGCATTGGGGGTGCAAAGACAGGAGGATCATTTGGGCTTACTGGCCAAAGTGGCGAGTTCCAGGGTCAGGGAGAGACCAGGTCTCAAAAAATAGGGAAAGGTTGGCGAGTTGGGTCCATGAGTAAAGGCACCTCCAAGCTTAGTGAGTTGAATTTGATGCCTGGCACCCACACAGAAGAAGAAAACCAACTTCTCCAAGCTGTCCTCTGTAGCAGGCCTATGCACAAACACAACAGACAAAAAAATTAATTAATAATGTTAAAAACGTAAATGGAGAGTGATGGAGGAGGAGCTCTCTAGCTGTTACCTCAGACACAACCACACATAAACCTGCACACACAAACTCAGAAAACGTAGATTTCAAGCCATGCTCCCCGCCATGGTGATAATGGACTGAACCTCTGAAACATTAAGCCGCCACCTCAATGAACTGTTTTCCTTTATAAGAGTTGCCATGGAGCCAGGCAGTGGTGGCACATGCCTAATCCCAGCACCCAGGAGTCAGAGCCAGGCGGATCTCTGTGAGTTCAAGGCCAGCCTGGTCTACTGAGCGAGATCCAGGACAAGCACCAAAACTACACTGAGAAATCCTGTCTCGAAAAAAAGAAAAAAAAAGGAAGAGGAGGAGGAGAAAAAAAAAAGAGTTGCCATGGTCATGGTGCCTCTTCACAGCAATAGAAACACTAACTCAGACAATCAGCAAATCAGAAGAAACTCTTCCCCTTCCCGGAAGGGCTGACTAAACAGAGTTAGTTTGGCTAACTAACTTTAACTTTCTGGAGGCCAGTTGCTATACCCCCATCTCTAAAATTAGTATTTTCTGGGCCCATATTGGGTGTGTAGGGTACATTTTGGTTTTGGATAGGGCCATATTCTAGTTTTAGTATATGTTCTTTTTGTCTTTTATGTCAGATATCGAACCAGTAATGGGATCTTTTAATCAGTGATGACTGTTTTCTAAATACAGACAAAGACTCTGTTCAGTGAGATCGACAGGAAGGTCAACATACCTACAGCATGATGATTACTACTGATTTCAGTAGTAAAGGTCGCATTCTCCGGTTACCAGGGGAGGCAAATAGAGAAGAGAAGTGTGCAGAATCAGTCTCAACTTTTTTAATAGTTAGAAAACCAACCAACCAACCAACCAACCAACCAACCAACCAACCCTGGGCTTGTGGGTGGCTCAGCAGGTAGAAGGCTTTACAGGAAACCTGAGGGCCTGAGTTCAGTTCCTGGGACCATTTAAAAAGTCAGACTGGGAGCAGCACTGTCATCCCTGCGCTGTTAGAGTGAGCTGGGAGGTGGGGACGGGACCACCCAGGGCTAGCCTAGGCTGCGTGCCGTCGCAGAAACCACCTCAACCTTAACATTGCCTTTCTCTCTTGATTGTTAAACTTGTTTTTAGTTGTCGAAAGACATCCAGACAGTCAAAGCTGAACCTGCTAAGTAAGAACTTACTTTAATTACTACTGGGTAAATTAGCAAGCATTTGATTCCAGGTAGGTCCAAGCCCTCAAGGGTAGTGTTCCAAGATGTGTTAATTAGAAACGAAGCTGGGTGTGCCTGTGCTTACTTGTAGCCTAGCTTGAGAGATCAGGACACAAGGATCAGGAGTTCAGGTCCAAGGCCAGCCGTAGCTCCAGTCATCCTGTCTTGGAAGAAAAGTGAAAGTTTCTTGAAAGCATGGTAATAACCTATTAATAAAGGTTCTGGTTAGAGATATCTTTTGACACTTTGTTTTTTGAGGCAGGGTCTGGGTGTGCAGCCCTGGCTGGCCTGACTTGTGCTGTGTGAATCTGGCTGACCTTGGTAGTGAATCTCCTGCTTGCCTAGAGCTGCTGTGATGAGAGGCATGTGCCAGTACACTCGGCTAGACATCTTTTCATTCTAGGATCAGAAGGCTAATGATCACAGTCTTCTTGCTGTTTTTTTGTTTGTTTCGTTTTGTTTGTTTTTCTTTTTTGAGACAAGGTTTCTCTGAAACTTCCTTGGCTGTCTTGGAACTCACTCTGTAGACCAGGATGGCCTCAAACTCACAGAGATCCATCTGCCATTGCCTCCGAGTACTGGGATGAAAGGCGTGCGCCACCACTGCCCAGACACAGCCTTCTTTTTCATCTGGAACAAAACCCAGGCTAAGTAGTTTGAATGTAAACGGTGTTGTAGGGCATGCGTATTTGAAATGATTTGGGGCATAAAACAATGTTAATGACGACCAGAGGAAACATAGGTTGAATTAGTAGATTTCTTCCAAGTATTTATTACCATAAAGTCTTTGTTCTTTTATAGCTTCCATAAAGTTCTCCATTAGCTACGTTTTCAGTAAACATTTATGGAATGAAGTCACTGTGACTGGCATGCCATTTCAGAGGAAGGCCTGCAGTGAACGGGCGTGATATGTTGCACGTATATTTGTACTGAATAGTCCTTCTCATTCTCTTGTTCAGCTTATTGACGGCCACTTTGATACCAAGATTGGCCACAAAGTGGAGAGCGAGAGTTACCGGAAGATCGCAGATAGCATTGGGTGCTTGACCAACAACATCTTGTTCCTCACAGATGTCACTTTAGGTAAGAAGCTGGCTTTTTGTTGTCTTTGTGATGCAGTGCCCAGGGGGAGCAGCTTTAAGTGGGGAGAGGTTTGGTTTTGCTCATAGTCCAGAGGATGGAGCCATCATGATCACATGTCACCTCTCACACAGTCACAGAGCAGGAAGCACAGGAGACCAAAGTGTGCCTGGACCGTACCCCGTCCTAGCCCACACCTTCCAGGGAGGCCCTCTTTCCCGAAGGTTCTGCAACCTCCCCAAGCTTAGCAACACCTGATGGAGACCAGTGATGGGATGTCTGGGCTGTGGGGGACCACTCAGAGTCACATTAGGGTAGTTCTCATATATCTGGTATCTTGTTGAATGTCTGAACCATCCCTCATGGAAGAGTTCGGGGCTAAGGAGCTTGCTCAGTGGGAAGCACACTTGCTGTACAATCCTGAGAACCCAAGTTCAGATCCCCAGGACCCACATAACCAAGTATGGCTGCATATACCTGAAATCTTAGCCGTAGTGAAGAGAGGTGTGTTCTGGGAGCTTTCTGTCCTAACCCAAATGAGTTCTAGTTCAGTGAGAGACTGTTTCAAGACAGTAAGGCGTGTAATACACACAGGCACACACAGATACCGTATCCCCTCTGCACATGCATGTGCACACAAGCACACACACATACACATATATAAAAGAATGGGAGAGCAGCCCTCCTACCCCCCAAAAAAGACATGACAATAGAAAAGGGGCTAGCTATAAGAGGAAGGGGATCGGGGACGAGAGGATAGTGGGTGAATGTGATGGAAATGACTATATGCATGTCACAGTGGTACCTGCTACCATGTGTAATTAATACATACTAATGGAAAAGTACATTTTCACTCCTTGGTAGCTTGACTGAAGTTTGTAACCTGGGCAGATAGTACCATTCATAGGGCCTTGTCGCCCTGAGGTTTGGTGAGGGCGGGGCTCTCTTGCATGTCCAGGCTGGTCCTTCCACTTCCTGGCAAGTTCTCCTTTTCCACACCTAAGTGCACCGGGGGAGAAACATTGCTTGGTGTGGGCAGTGCATATTTGTAATCCTGGTTCTTGGGAGAAGGAGACAGGGAGATCCTCGGGCATCCTCACCAGCCAGCCTAGCTTCTGGTAGTTCCAGGCCGGTGAAAGACCCTCCGTCAGGAAGAAAAAGGTGACCAGTGCCTGGGGCACGACACTCCAGGCTGTCCTCCTGTCTCCATGGGCACACCTGCACAGGCACATACGTCCACACACATGTGTGCACATTAAGTAATTCTGACTCTTGTTCACGTGTGCATGCATTTATTATGCCGGAGTCGGGATGTGCTCTGTGTGCACTGAGATTAGGAGACAGTGGGTGTGGCTGGTGGTGAGTTGGTGTTAGGTTTCTCCTACCATGTAGATTTGGGTAAAGGAGCTCACGTCATCGGGTTTGGGAGCAAGTGCTCTTACTAGCCGAGCAATCTCACTGGCCCACAACTCCTTCAAGACTACTTAGCCTTTCTTCATAGTTTCGTCTTTAGGTACTTTTCAAAAACTGACCTGCACTCAAGTCTTTCTTGTTCAATTTAAGCCATTTCCTAGGGTTGAAGTACAGGGAGTTAATTTCTAACATGAGTAAAAGGAAATGTATACAGTCCGAAGAAACTGGAGTATGTATTCCAACTCAGTTTTTGTTTGTTTGCTGTTTTGAGACAGGGCATCTCTGTAACCCTGGCCATCCTGGCATTTACTGTGTAGACCAGGCTGGCCTCAAACTCAGATCTGCCTGCCTCTGCCTTCCAGATACTGGGATTAAAGGTGTGTGCTACCATGTCTGGCTATAGTCCCAATGTTAAAGACTGGGAATACCATCCTAAATTGGCCTTAAAATGAAATCAGCTTTATCTAGGTGTCCAATAAGCCCCTCCCCAGCTCTCCTCCCGTTAGACAGGAGGCCCAGCACTTGGATGATCTGTAGCTGGGATGGGAGAGGTGGAGGTTGCTTGCTTTGCCCTTCTGTCAGCTCTGTACCTGTGGGGTTTGTACCATGTGTCCATCCCGTCACATCCTTGGAAAACCAAGCTGATGGTCCCAACGATACTAGAGAAGACTTGTTGGAATTGTAGTGTGCAGTGTCTGCAGGGTACACTTGCAGTATTTGGTGCCTAGATGAAGAGTTGGCACCAGATAGCAAATATGTAGCTATCAGCCCACAGAGTCTCTGTCACAGCTATTCAGCCTTCTCTTGTGCAAAAGCAGTCACAAAGAGTACGCAGATGAACGGGTGTAGCCATGTACCAATACGACTTTTAAGTGACGGTGTGCTGTGCTTTGCCAGCCTTTGCTCTAGAACAGTGGTTCTCAACCTTCCTAATGCTGCGACCCTTTAATACAGCTCCTTATGTTGTGGTGACCCCACCAAAAATTAGTTTCATTGCTACCTCATAACTGTAATTTTGCTACTGTTATGAATCATAATGTAAACATTTTTGGAGGTAGAGGTTCATCGAAGGGGTCATGACCCACAGGTTGAGAACCACTGTTTTAGAGTCTTGGCCATTGAGTCAGGCTGACAGTTAAGTTTTAGGCCTCCAGTTGCTCTGCTCTGTTTCCACATCTGTAGACTGGGACGGGGCTGACAGCAGAAGTACTTTGAGTTGCTGGGAAAGATGATGAGGACGGGAGCTGCACACAAAGGCAGGAGCCCTGTTTTGTTCACATCTCTCTCGTCCAAGTCTGGTTCCTAGCATGGAGTAGATGCTTTTAAAGATGAAATTAGCTGTTGTTTTTCAAATAAAAATAAAATGGAGAGATGACTGTAAGCCAAGGTATAAGAGCTATCCCTGTAACACCCAGCTTACCTAAGTGAATATGACGGGCCTTGTTCTTATTCTCTGCCACCCAGCACCATCCCAGTCACTGATCATAAGGCACCTCACAGTCTAAGGAGGGTAAACAGTAATAAAGTGCATTGTTGGGACAGCTAAGTATAGACTGTGAGGTGCGTGCGGGCTGCTGTAGTCAGGAATGGCGCTTCTGGGTGGTGTCATGTTTTGAATGGAATTCTGAAGAGTAGGAATTTGTCAGCAAAAAAGATGTGGCATCTAGGCAGGGGACATGACATATTGGGACCTGAGATTAGAGCGTGTACTTTGGCCAGTTTAGATCATAGGCCACCCTTGTTCTCTGTCTACTTAATTGGTGTTAGACCCTACAGCTTGCCCTTTGAGAAGCAGCTCAGCTGTCTGGGGCTAATTTGTAGGAACGGACAAAGGGTGTGGGCCAGAGCAAGCCTGTGCTGAGTCATCAGTAGCTCTAATTAAAGCGCAGTATAGGATGGGCTGTGTTTCTGTCTCTCGTGTTCAGTCAGGTACTTTTTAGCACAGTGTTAATATATACAAAGAGTATATAACCTGCCTCACTGAGCCCGTCTTTTAGCTGCAGCAGCAACAGCCAGGGCCAAACTCACTCTGGTTCTCTCCCAGCCTCAGCTCATCTCAGGCAGGTTTTGGTGTGTCTCACCTGTGCTTTGATTTTCCAGAGGCCAGTGCTGCTGAGGAGGCAGACGTGCATGTCGCCGTGGTGGTGAGACCCGGCAATGCGGGGTTAACAGACGACGAGAAGACATACTACAACCTCATCACGTCCTTCAGTGAGCTCTACCTGCCGTCAACATAGAGCAGGTTCTGAGCAAGACGCAACTGTCCCCCCAGTGTCTAGCTTTATTCTAATTGTAAAAGTAACTTACTTATGTGTACGCACAGACATATGCAAGTGTACCTACATGTATGTGTGTGTGCTCAGATTAATTTCCACAGGCACATATGTGAGAAAAGTTGTCAGTTCCGTGAGAACCAAATTCATGTAAAGATGCTTTCTATGTAGACCGTAACTCTAAGTCTTACCAGTGCACGAGAGTGCATTTGATAGAAGAAACTGCAAAAGTACAGACCAGATGTGTGATGGTACCACATCCCTCACTGAAGTGGGAAGCAGTTTGAGAAATTGTTATCCAGAGACCTTGTTATTT